>VZTG01000385.1:0-280387 GCA_013397845.1 Melanocharis versteri
CCTGTTGGGGCGAGGGACCACACTGCGGCATGATATGAAACTGGACAAACTGGGGCATTGACTTAATCAAGTTCCAGCGTATCCAGAAATTGAGACCTGTTGTTTCTTAATCTGGTCTTCCTGAAATGCTATGTGCCATTCTGCCCCCTCCCCTTCCTGACAGGATGCCTCACAGGACCTCCTGTAGCTTCACACATCACTCTGAGGTTAACCAGCACCAGGGAATACAGTTATCCATGGTCTGCCACTGCCTCAAGGCTCTCTATGAGGCTCTCCAGCCCACTCGGAGGCTACCAATAGTATATCCACATCTCTGGGTTGTTCCCAATCCGGTTTTTACAGGAAGCTGCTTTAGCCTTTTTGGAGACATGAAGATCCATAGAGCAGCTGTATTATTAAATCCTGACTAGTGTGATTCTGAACACACGTTTTTTGTTTTTTGGGGTTTTTTTGTTTGGTTGGTTGGTTTTTCTCTGTGGTGGGTTTTTTGTTGCTGTTTTGTTGTTTTGGTTTTTTTTTTTTCATTAAGTACATTTTCATGGAAATGGGAGGGTTTGTTCTATGGAAAACAAAAAAGCAGTGTATTCCTGTTCTTCACCCCCCCTCAGTGTGTTGTGACAATTAATGAAAATTATTCTTCTCTCCCCCTCCCACTTAATGGACTCTAATTCTTAAGCATATGAGGAATGTGAACTTGCAGCATAAATGAGTGGATACTGCCAGTAAAAATCCTGCCCTGCTTTCAGTGGCTGTGCATGTGTCACCTCCCCTCACCATTAATTTTCAAGCACTGAGATTGCAGTAATTTCTGCCTATAAATGGCATGTTGACGTGTTTATTACTCTGCAGGGGAGTTCAGGACTATTTCTCATCTCTTTTTGCAGTGTTCACCACCACCTCAATAGTTACAGACAAGCAAAGCTGCTCTAAGACCTGAAGAAGTTGATGCCTAGGGAAACAAACTTTCTCTGTTACTAATTCTTCAAGCAGTCACAGTATTTCAGACCTTAATATGAGAATTGTGTGAATTTCTGTTTCAAACTAAGCATTTTTCAGGATTATTCTGTTTCAAACAGTGATTACTGATTATGTTTTAATTGTTGTCTTTGGGAAATTGACTGACTGACTACCTGAGAGTTTTAAGTGTTCTCATAAATGTGATGGAGAGGATGCTAATCCTAAAAAACAATGCGGTGGGGCACTGTAACCCTTCACTGGTTTCCTGCCTATTTGATGCATCACCCATGTTCATTTCCCAGTAAGTATTAGCCACTTCCGAGACAACATGGGCTTTGTGTGGGCCCTGAGTGCGCAGGACTTTGTAATTGCTGCAATTGCTGTCTGCTGGAGGCTTTTTGTGGCAGAGATCTCTCTACTGGCATTGGCAGAAGAGCCAGATCTGGCTCCATTGCCAAAATATGGCAACTGGTTGATACACAGATGCCTCTTAGTCCACGCTGCAGTAGGATGTGGACTCCTCTTTCATTCTGCATTAGCACAGTGAAAATTTGCCTTAAAACATTGGTTCAGAAAGATGTTTAACCTTGATTTTTGAGGGCTGTTCTTCAGACAAAACTGCTGTCTGGAGAAGCAGGGACCCTCAAACGCAGAGCCCCTCTGGTAAGGAGACTTTCTGTGGATGGCAGCATGAGGTCCATGCCCCTGGCAGCTGCAGCAGCCACTTGGCTCTGCCATTGGAGCAGGAGAGTTCAGGCTGTTCACAAGGCACCCATCTGGATGGCTGTCCGGCAGGCCATGGAGCGTGTTGTGCCCATGAACAGACCTTGGGCTTTTGCTGCATGTAGCCGTTGATTTCCAAGGTGATGTGTTAAACTGCTCTGCCTTGTTAATGGTCAACATGAAAAGGGCTAAGCTCTGCCACTGAGAAATCTGAATAGACACCTATGCAGCACATCCCATTTTAGACAAAACTTCATGCTGTGGCTTTCACTGGGGTTTTACTGGAGTTTGAATTGCTAGTAAAAGAAGAATCACAGAATGGGAAGTGAAGTAAGGCACCAGAGTTGGAGCACAGTTCTCACAAATTAATTTTATGGCTAGATGTTCAAATAGGGCTGATCTGAAAAGTGCCAGAAGATCATTACATTCACAGATTGTTGATAGCATCTTCAGTTTAAGATCCTTCCTGAACAACCCTTCCCGAGTAAATTGCATGGAACTGATTTTACTGCTCCAGAAAGCCACAGGGAAGAGGCAGGACTGCCAGGACTTGAAGCAGAATTTTGTAGGGGCCCAGGTGATGCAAGCCTCAGTGTTGGGGTGCGTTCCACCCCCCACCTTCTTGTTCCCATAACTCCCCTGTTCCCGCCACGCAGGGACGGCGTCCCCGCCCCCACTCCCCGGTATATATGGTGTTGCTGAGCCCTGCTCAGCGCTCTTCATCCCCCGTTCCCCTGTGTCCCTGGAACCTCCGCTCCCCAGAATAAACGTGCCTGAAGAGCCATTCCTGCCTCTTTCACTTCCTCCTGCGCCTTTACGATCAGAGGGAGGACTCGTACCCACCAGATCGCCGGAGCAGCCCCGCCTCAGCACGATCCAGCCGTGCGCTGCCCTAGAGCACCGCCGCCAGAGAGAGCGAGCACACGCTCGGCCGTGGGGGCAGGCGTCTGGGAGCGAGCCCCTGAACTGCCTCCCGCAGACTAAAGCGGCGGCCAACCATCTCGCGAGCCACTGCAAAGATCCTGCCGCTTCTATCCGAAAGAGAGAACACAACACCTCAGGGCTGTGCCAATAAAGCCATAACAGCATAATGGCACACTGCAGTACTGTACACCTCTAGTGACTAGCTCCCAGCTTGATGGTTTTAACAGGATAAAATCATTTTGGTGTTAACTGATGGGATGGGACTCTTTAAAAGCAGTGCATCCCATCTCAGTGCTGGTGGAAGTTTAAGGTTTCCTGGTACAATAGACCATATTAAGAGTTTATAATTTTCACCTATTATGATTACACATTCCCATTCGATGATTTACACAAATGGAAAATTATTGCACTCAGTTAAAAAAGCTGAAAAATCTCCCCAAAATAAGAGGTAACTAATATTTGGATAATTTTGTAAGCCAAATTAAATAATTTAGATACATCAGCAAACATATATGCACCTTTATAATACATACACGAGCATCCAAAGGAGGGCCACAAGGGTGGTGAAGGGTCTGGAGGAGAAGCCTTAGGGAGGAGAGGCTGAGGTCAGTTGGTCTGTTCTTTCTTTGTAAAGAAATTACCCATCTAATCTGAGCCATAAATGTTATCAAATTCAAATCCAAATTTAGAAAGTTAGAGACTCTCCTCCATTTGTATTTTGTGTATGAATTTGTGTATTTTGTAGTTTGAAATGAACTACTGTTATGCTGTCCTCTTACTTATCCTACTTATATAATTAATATGTAGTCATCCACAATGAAAACATTACTGTCATATCATTCTGTGGTTTGAAAAAAATGGAAATGATCCTTCCTTTTCATTCTTATTTTCAGAAGGTTGTCTAAATCTGAGGAGTGAGAGCAAGAGGGTCTGAATGCTGTCCTTGATTATGTCACTTCTTCAGAAGCTTACTCCATTTTGTGCCTTACTTTTACCGTTATGAGGGGATTCAGTGATTCTGAACTTCCTACTGCAGATAGTTTATTAATATTTACTATCAACTTGTGATTCTTAAGTAGAAGGTTGTATTCAGATAAAAAAATATTACTTCTTTACAATTATTATTTCCATGCCAAAACTCTACAAAGAAGCTTTGCAAAGCCAAACACAGCGTTATTGGTCCAGCTTTAGTTAATACTGCATGTAACTGTACAGAAAAAAACTGTACTTCTTGTTCTTCCTACTACAGAACTTGTGATAAATATTTCAAATGGCAACAGTGTAATTATATTTGATTAGTGACTGTGCTAACTTTAAAATAAAAAAAAAAAGTAAAGCAGATGTTGATTACCAAGCACTAATGTAGTGCTTTCATGCACAGCTATAATTCTGCTCATGAATATACATTAATCTTATGCACCAGTTGTTATCGTTATCTACAATCAAAAGACACTAACCAATGCTGTTTCATTCTGGAAATGTTTATGAAATGTAAAGGAAGTACAGCAGTGACCACAGCACAGGATAGTTCTGGATTATATAAAATCCTGCACTGCCTTTTGAGCTTTGCTGGTCAAAATTTTTTTTTCCTTTTTTTTTTTTTTTTTTTTTTTTTTTTTTTTTTTTTTTTCTGCCACAATCAAGATGTTCTGAAATAAACTCTTACAGAGAAGGTCATAACCAGAATAACATTAGAGAGAGATGAGACTGCAAGAGAATGTGGAAAGATGCTAGAAGCAGCAGAGCTGGGAAATTATGTGTGATGGGGAAATCAAGCGGTGCTGTCACATGAAAAGAGGAGATTTCCTCAAGCCCTTAGTGTTCAATTAGTCTGTCAGCACCCCAGGAAAGCCGAGACCCTTGTACCCAACCAATCTGTCAGTGTCCCATTGTGGGGACCCTTCACTGAGCAGCCCTGCTGGATTCAGAGGGTGGTTTGACTGACTTGTGCAGGGTCACACAGCAACAGAGACACCTCCTCCTGGGTCTCTACACCTTTCTTTGAGTGTGTTACCTGCTGCCTACAACTGCCAGCACCCTTGAAAGGCTCATACTAACAGTTTATGGAATAACATTATTAATAAAATTGTGACAGTTTAAGGTTCAAGGATTGCCTGTGATAGTATCTGACTGCAAAAACATATTCAAAGCAATAATTCAAAGTTAGCCTGAGACAATCATTCAGCGCACGTTGAGTACAGTTCTTATCCAAGGCATCCCTACTGGAGAGAAGACAGGTCCAGCCTGTTGACTGATCCCAGAAGTTACAATGGAGTAACTTCTCCATTGAAGACTTCTCCCTGACTTCTCCCTATTCTTCACTCACTTTTATACTATTTCTTTACATTTAGGTGGAGCTTGAGTGACTCTAGTCATACATCTTGCTCAGTGAGGGGTGGTCGTGCCTTGGAGGTAGTATTACCTCTGAGGTAAGCTTGGGATGGAGATATGTGTCAGCATTACACCTGCGGAGAGGAATTTCACCACGGTTGCTGGCTCAACAGCAAGACATCCTCTTTTATGTCCCTTGGTTTTCAGTTGCCGTGCTGTTTATCAGCTAGAAGTACGACTGAGTTTCCTTCTCTGCAGTGGTTTGGATGGGCCCAGCTTTGGTGTCTCCACTCTGCTCTATCCTCCTTTTAGTCCCCTTTAGATTCTATTGTGTGGGGGAAGTGAAGCATGCTGACTGCATTCCATCCAGGGGGTAGCAGCCACATTTCCCCCTATATTTTCCATACTGCTATAACTGTGTCTATAACTTTCCACTTTTCTTTCATTATAACCCCAGTCTTTTTCCCCACAGGTGCAGTCCCATATAGTGCCTTAATACTTAACGGGAAAAAAGCCTCCTAGAGTAGTCTAGGGAGGGAAGGAGAAAGTGACCTACTGGTGAAAAGGTGTGAAAATAAAGTGCTTGGGTTAGGATTTAAATAATGTTATATCATTTAGATGTATCATGCTATTTCATGATGTATCACTTATATCCTGATATATCTCTTGTTATCAGCATCTGAACTAATAGTCTAGATTTCTTTTGTATTCTGAGGGGAAAAAATGCTACTTATAGAACACAGTTCATTTCTCCTTGGAATGAATCTGTAAATACCAGCAGAGAACTGTGCTTCAGAAATGCTCATTTCTCTCTATTGGCTCTCATGTGAGTTTACTTGCCCAGCAAAAATGTGAATGGCTAAGAGTGGGGACATCCAAAATAAAATGAATCTCATTATTGGGGTCCTCCCCAGCTCCAACACTATCACTGTAGTTGTTGTAAAGTAAAAAATAGCAATGGAAAGCTGCAATTAAAACCAGCAGGTCTCACATAAAGTGACAACAGGTTCTTGAGAGCTTCTGCTCTGCTGTACTTCTTCAGTTTTTTCCTTCATCCTGACTCAGCAGGCTGGAATGCTGGGCTTGGCATTGCGTGTGCTGCTCCTTCCTGCTCATTTCCAGATCAGCTCTGTTGTTACATCCAATGTGCTGGGGGCTCCCAAGGAACACGAGAGATGCAGGGCTCATAAACCCAGAAGAGCTTGTTGCCATAGTAGCCCCCCATGGAGCATTTGCTTCTTTGGTTGCTTTTCAGATTCATCTCAATCTTGTGGTCTTTCAAAGAGCACAAGTCTTTGTTCTGTACTAGGCCATATCACACTTGATTGAACCTGCCAGGTCTCTCTAATAATTTTATTAAATATCAGTTTTCTTATGCAATTTTTTACAGCAATCTAAATGCTTGGATCTCATTGGAAAGGGGCTTTCCTTTCTTTTTCTTTTTTTTTTTTTTCTCCAAACAGTCACAGAAGGTAAGAAAAAGAAATCACTGAAAACCAATCTGGGAAGAGCACAGTCAGCAGATTAAGGCCTGTTCTGAGTCTTCATATTCCGTTCTCATTTTTCTGGCTGATATTTGGCAGAGCAAGGCAGACATGTGGGCTGTATTTCTAACGTTTTTTTTGACAGCCGTGCAGCAGACTCCAAGATGGCAATTGATTGTAGCACTGTACAACTTAAACATGGCTGTGAACTGCAGGAGCTGTGTGATTACTCCCCTGGGTTTTCTAAAACAGATCTCAAATTTTCTTACATACATTCTGTGTTTTCCTGCAGAGCTGAACCTGACAAAATTCTCTCTTGGCACTGAGGATGCTTATAGTGCTCAGCACTGTGGTAGGGACAGAGGCACTGGGGTCCTCTCTCCTCCAAAGAGCAGTGCAGAAGGCTGTTTACATTTCACAGTATATTGCTTCACCACATTATCATTTCCATCATTCTGAAGGAGTAAATCCAACTGCCTAATCTCTTCATATGGGTGTTCCTTGTATCTATCAAATAGAAGTGCAAAATGTCACGTTTTTGCTTCCCCAAAAGGTACTGTATGTAATTCTTACTGAAAGCAGAGGGAGGGGGAAATACAGTTTCAGAGCAAGTTCTGCTGGCTGTTTTGTGACAGCATAGATTTAAAGGCATTCACAAGAAAAGCGGAGTGATTTCCCCTACTGGCAGGATTTGGTGTCATGGTTTTAAATGGACTCAGTGTTTTGCCCTTGCAAAAAGGGCAGAAAGAAAAAGGAAAGAAGGAAATTGTTTTGTACTTGTCTTTGAAAAAGACTAGACCAAGAAAATAATGCAGAACTGATAGAATTGGGAAGCACAATGGCTCAGGATTGCTGGCTGTGCATGTTTAATCCGTCAAGATAAGGCCAGGAAACACTTGGTTCTGATTTTTCTTTCAATCATTTCACATCTATTTGGTAACTCTGAAAGCAGTAGTAAGACTCCTATTTTAACTGCATATGAGATGCATTTCAGGTCTTTTTCACAATTTTGGCTTCACAGCTCAGGCCTGTCACTACTAAAAGATTGAACAAATGTACAGGAATGATTAATTCCTAAGAATAAAAGCTCACAATGAAAACCCAAGCCAGCAGGTCTGTAGGATGCTTGAGCTTGCCTAGCACACTAGGGTTTTTTTGAGCTAAGCAAAATTATCTTTTTTTTCCCAGGTGACATCCAGGACATAGCTTTTCAAGGTCAAAAAGCCGCTAAATCTCATCCAGCTGTTCTCTTTTTTAAAACATTCTAGGAGAAGGGAGGGAGCAAAGGTAAACTGTTTCCTTTGTGATGTTCTCAGTTAGTTAAACTAGATTCACCATTGTATCTGGCCCCCTTTATAGACTTCTTTATTCTCACTAGGCTTCCAATTTAAGTCAGTGACTGAAGGCAGCAAAATGCTGGTTTCACAGCACTGACAAGAGAGCTTAGTTCAGTAAATTTGTCATTTAAAATCATCCTATGCTCCCAAACTTGGGGCTTGAATCCAGTCTGAATAAGATTCTTGAATTTTCTGAATATATCATGCTGTGCTATGGAGAAGTTTTCTCAAATTCACTGCATTATACATGTAAGAAGAATGAGGTATAGGTGTTTTGTTGGAGCTAATCTTTCTGGGAAAGTACTCCTTATGTGATTCATATGGACAGTGTATTTCTTCTCCCTGCAAAATAGAGTTGTATCCACGCAGCTAATTTGATTTCTAACTATCTTGTAAAACCAAGCTACTTTTCTTCCTCTTTCTCATTAACTGAACTTGATATATAATTGTTGATATTTTGTACGGGGTGACTACATGCCCATAATGACGGGATTATGACACTAGCTCAGCTGGATTTAATGTAATACTTCACAGTCAGAGGCTTTCACTTTTTCATCAGGAACACAGCGAAAAAAACCACAGATGTTCCCCCATTTGGCACAATAAAACCTGCTATGCACATTGCAGTCACTGACAGGGAGCGCTGCAAAGCCTGACCCCTTGACCTCACTTCTGTAGGTGCAGAGGACTTTTGGACTCAAGAAAATGGTGTACTTTTGCTCCACTGTGTGGAACAGCCCCCGGGGCTCCACAGGAATACTTGCTTTTTTCTAGGCCAGAACCAGATCAGAATTATGTGTCCTCTGGTATACAGACTCAGAGAATCAGGTTGGAAAAGATACCTAAGATCATCGAGTCCAACCACTAACCCACCACCACCAACATTCAGCACTAAACCATGTCCCCAGGTGCCACATCCGTGCATTTTTGAACACTTCCAGGGATGACGATTCCATCACTTTCTGGGGCAGCCTGTTACAGTACCTGATCTCTCTTCTAGTGAGGAATTTTTTCCTAATAACCAATCTAAACCTTTCTTGGCACAACTTGAGGCCATTTCATCTCATCCTACCACTTGTTTCTTAGAAGAAGAAGACAGACTCCCACCTGTTTATAACCTCCTGTCATGGAATTGGAGAGAGAAAGCCTCCCTGAGCCTCCCTTTCTCCAGGCTGAACTCTCCCGGCTCACGCAGCCCCCCCTTGTGCTCCACCCCCTTGTTCTCCACCCCTCCATCTTTATTGCCCTTCTCTGGACATTCTCCAGCACCTAACCCAACACATGGGTTCCCAAGTTTTCTCACATAACAATTTGTGGACTGTCGGAGACCGAGAGGTTAAAACCTCTGAAGATAATAATGGATTTAATTTACAGCCTTGGAAAGAGCTAGGGTTAATGTGATGACAAGATATATGGATCTTAAGCAAGAGAATCATAAGCCTGTGTTTTTATAGTTCTAAGTAAAAATACGTGTTGGGTGATTTGGTGAAGGATTTTAAGTATAGTAATGTGATTCTATAGTTTAAGTTAAGAATTTAGATGTTATAATAGAAGTGCATAGGTGTACGTGACCTGGCACTTGATTGGTAGAGGAACAGACGCATTGCAGCAAAAAGTACTAGAGGTGATAGGTTATCGAGTTAAAACAAAGTTTCGTGTTAATTGCTTATTAGACCAGAAAGTTATAAATTACCATGTAACCCTGAAGCCCGTAACTATCCTCTGTTATGGCGACTTGTTACTTAACCTCACGACCTCTGAGACTGAAGTCTTGTTTGTTATTTTAAGTAATAAATCGTGTATAACTAAGATGGTCCCATCTCTTCAATCAAACTCCAGCGAAAAGCATCGAGCTAGTGATGCGACGCGGAGAAAACCCGTCAGTGCACAAAAAGGGATAAAAATATAAAAGCAAAGGTTGCGTTTTAAAATGCATCAGTTAATACTGTGTTCAGTATTAGACCAAGAGTATATGTATGAATGAAACTTGCCTTGTAACATTGAACAAAGCCTGGTTAATGAGTCAGAGGCAAAATTCATAACATAATTGCACTTGCAAAACAAATGTGCTATTATATGCTGTTCATTTAGAGCAACCCTTCCTGAATAAACAAGTAGAATATTTACACATTCAAGTCTCTGTGTCTAATTGTGTTTGTGCATGTAGTTACATATTGCAATTACTGTTCATTGATGCTATGCATGCATTTTTTAAAATCTAACTTCATAAATTCGTATCTAGCTTTATTGCCTCACAGATATATATGAGGCTTGTGTGTGTATATATATATTAATTTTATTTTTTCCCAAACAATTACTTTTAACTAAAGGTGTCACAGTCAGACCCACCAGTTATGTGTTTCTCTTCTAGAAAGGATCATATGATGAATGAATAAACCAAGAGAAAATTCAGACTGTCCATTGCACAAGGAAGTGAAGTAGAGGATATTCACATGGAAAATGAGAAAGAAGCTGAACTTTAAAGTTTGAGGTAGGTTTAGTAGTAGCTTTGATTTTTCCTTGACTAATGGCAGTTCATTAAATTCTGATCTTGAAATGACCCTGAGTCTTACTACACAAAACTATATGCTGAGGCCTTTTTATGAGGGAGTAAAAAAAGAGCACCATTTTCCCCTCTAAAAGTTGGGCCTTTTTTGACTGCCCCATAATGGAGTTGTAAGCAGTACATAACTAATCCACATCCTAAAAACTGGCCTTTTTCGCCCAAGTGAATAGGACTGGATTTTGATTTTAAAATGCAGTTGACTTTAGAATTACAGTTAAGGACTGTATAGAATGGTATCTGGAGTACAAAATACAAAATAAGAATTAAAATATGACCTGATAAGGTATATTAAGGCATAGCACTCTTTAAAATGGCTTTAGTCAGGATGTGTTAAACTGTTGAAAATATGCTCTAGTTCCACTACTTTAAAAAGTGACCAAGTCCATGAATTAGAGGTAAAGGAGGGGATAACTGACTTGAAATCTGAAAGACTGTGAAGTGATCAGCAACGAGAACAAGACATGGTATTCTTAACTAAAAACAAGAGCTATTAAAATGTGGAAAGTGCAGACTCTGTACAAGCCAAAAGAAAAAATAGAAAAGTATTTTTTCCAAGTTGTAGCAGATGAAAATGGTGTCACCAAATATCTTCAAGCTTCTTTTCTTATGTATGAATATGATAATATATGTAAGTATCCAAGAACTGTTAGTGTTTGTTGACTTTTGAAAGTTATCAGTCCTTGGTGGCAGATTGATGTGAATAAAAATCTGAATTTCTGTTCACGTTGTTTATACAGTTAAAGAAGGAAGATTTCAAGGGAAAAGAGTTAATTTCTTGCCACCTATCACTTCCCCTTTTATGATGGAAAACCTTTAATTTGGGCATGGAAATCTTCACTCAGTCATATTTTGCTCCGGGAAAGACCTATTTTTTTTTTTTTAACTTTTTAAAACTTTAAAAAAAAAAACACAAACCAAAAAACCAACTTTTTTCCTGAGCATGAGCATGTCAGTGGGGCTATTTGGATTACTATGTGAAAACTCCTTGATCTCTTCCCAGAATCAAGTTGTAAAGAATAGTGAGAAAGATAATCCATAGAGCTAGTTAGGGGAAGAGTTTCTCTGAGGTGCTTTATGGTACTAGGGTGAAACCAGCAAACATTACAAAATTACTGAAAAAAACACGAGTAAGTAACTTCTTTGTTCCCTTTCCATCAGGATATGTGCAATCTAGACTACTACAACCACACACATTCACTGTTCTAAAGCACCTGTTACCATAGTATTGGGGTAGATGTTATAGTATTTATCAAAACATATGATATATGAAATAAATTTCAGAAACGCATCTCACTACACAGGATTCCAAATCACCTAATGGAATCATTTAAAATGAGTCTAGAAATACAGAGGAAGCCTGTTGGTGCATGGGAAACCACCTTATCAGCGTTCAGCAACACACAGATCCCAATTACTAGAGAAACCACTCTTTAGGTTCTTTTACAAGGTATCTCAGAGGAAGTCAGGAAAGGAAAACTATGGAGGAAACTGTGATGGGGAAATGGGTAGCTCAAGGACAGACAGACATACTCGTTATGTTAGCCCCTGGTGACTCCTTTTGGTGTCCACAGGTGAAGGAAACTGAAGCACTGCAGCAACCACTGCCTGTAACTGTGCCTGGCGAATATTTTTCTGAACACAGAATCCACAAAGCTCAACAGATTTTTTTATTTAAATGGCTAAATCCAAAATATAGATTCCCAAAAGCCTTCCCAGTGACTAGTTAAGCCTGCAGATACCCACTTGTCCACTAACTAGGATACTTCAGTAGTTGTCCACTGAGCCAACACAGAAGTCTTTTCTTAGTGAGCAGCATGGTGTTTAATCTCCAGCAGGATTCAGAAACCAGATTTTTCCTTTCCCATAATACTTGCAAAGACTGATCAAATGAATACACTTATAACAGAAAGCCAGGTGAGATTTCATGCTGAACACAGGGGAAAGGAAGAAGAAACAAGTTGAGCATTTCCCTTATTTTTTACTTAGAACCTGGTGTTTATAGGTTCCACACAGAGGATGAGAAACTGAGCTTCAAATCCTCCTACTGTTTGTTTAAAGCAGGAGTTTGTTTCTGGGAGCATGCGTTCTTACAGTCTGAGATAAACTTCTTACCATTTCTGTTATCAAAGCCTTCCTGCAGCCTTTTCCTTTTTAGGAGGTGAAACTTAAGCCCATCTCCTTAGGATTCCCTGCCAAGAGTTTAGATAATTGAGACCGCGAGCATGTCTGGATTAATACTATTTTAGCACTTGTATCGAGAAGATTATGGTGTGGACAATAGCAGGGCACTTAGGGTTAGGTGTGGTGAAGCTGTGCCTAGCTCTCTTACGTGGATCAAGTCACTGAGCTGATTGCTTTACTCCTCCCTCATTAAAAATCCAACTGGTGTCTCAAAAACTTTTACTTATACAACAGTTTGTAGTAGGAAATATAGAAAAATGTTTCCAATATAAATTAGAGGTTTGTGAGGAAATACAAAATAAAACTCCTTAGGACATTGTGGTGAACACAACTATTCATGCTTTTGTATCTTGATGATTGTGAGAACTGGGATGTCTTCAGCATGTCATCTCCTCTAAAAAGATGGCTGTCGCAGTAGCCTAAGACCTGATTTTCTTCTGTTTAAAAGGGAGAATGCAGTCAGCTCTAGCATGACCCACTTCTGCTTAGCTCTGGGTTTGGAGTGTCCTCAGAGAACAGCTGGACCATAAGGATACATAATGCTGGCAAGGCAGTGAATTCTGTAGCCTAGATAGAAAGGCTGCCTAGGATAGACAGCAATTGCAATGGTGAGGCTTTGTGATAGACATTCTACTGGAAATGTCTCTGTGCTGCAAGACACACTAAAATCTAGTAATGGAAGATCACAGGTTTCTGGTTACCAGCATCACTGTCTGAGTTCAAGCTAGAGTCCTACAAATGAGATGCTTTGTCTCTAGCTACCCATCACCTCTCTGTCTCAAAGGAAATATTTGGGTGAAGAAATAGACAGAAATAATAAGAGACTTCATTGCTCTGGTCCTGATATGTCAAGAAAATAAGATTGTCAAGGATGTTTAAACAGAAGAGTTTCTATTGCTGAAATATTGTCACAGCAAATTGCACCATTAGCAACTAATTAACAATGGAATATTGACAGTTCAGTAAGTGGAAGTACTGTGTGACCCACACCTATCATTTTGCAAGGATGCCTTTGGCAAGCAGAGTCAGGTAGAAGTTAATACTATGCCTGGACAATGAAAAGAAGCAAAAATTACAAACAGGGAAATCCTATTGTGTTTCTTTATGACAGCTCATTTTGTGTATTTAAAGAGAAGCTCCTTTAGAAAAGAAAGTGTATCAATGTGCATAGATGCTGATTCTGCTATACAACAGTTTTCTTGATATAAAAGGGCTGCGATCTGCTTGGACTGGTGCTTTGAAGTTCATTCTTTTAGCAGTCATAATCCCAGAAAGAAAATGAACTTTTTTTTTGAATCGCAGCATAGTGAAAGATTACACATTTCCCTTTTTAAAATTTTATAATAGAATAGGCAAGGAGAATTTATCACAGTATCCCCTTTGATACTTTTGCATTGTATTTTTTTTCCTCACTAGTGGATGAAAAATCATATATTTTATGATATAGCAGGCACACGAGTAGAGAGAGACAGGAACATAACGGGGGATGTGGAAGGGGACTGGTGCTCTCAAACATCATTTAAACACTTTGTACTTTATCTGGTCTTCATCAAACCCACCGTATTACAATTTAAAATATACTATGGTCTTCTCAAAGAATATGTAATATCAGAAGAGGAAATTTTTCCCAGTTTGTGTCTACATTCTCCGCCAGAAAACAGATGGATGGCTTGCACTGTGCAGGGTAAGGAATGTACCCAAGCTGAAACTGTGAACAATGCTTGCTTGCATTTATAATGGTAAGGTGGAACAGATGGTGACAACTGAGTTGAATGTGAACAGTCCATTGAAATAACCTAAATTGTCAAGCTATTCCTGTATAGAAAGCAGTGTATGCACCATTCGAACAAATTGAAAGTAGCCTTCATGTTATCGAATCAGTTGGAATTGCCTTACATTGTGAGTTATGCTGGCCTGACAGGGTTCTACAGAGTATAAGCTGTTTCAGTTTGGTACCTATGAATGCTCCAAAGCCAGGGAGAAACTCTCACAAGTTAACAAAAAATCCATAACCATTCTACTCTCTGACTCATTTTGTTGTAGAGGAACTTCTGGCCAGATATCTAATGAGATTAACAGGATTAACAAAAATGTCATGTGTTCAGTTTTAAGCCCAAGAACAGACTGTTCTTATCAATAGGCTCCAGATCTTCAAGGCAAGGCAGTAAATCAGATCAAAATAAGCTCCATCAAAATATTGTTTTCCACTTTTGTTAATGTAATGTGTTTACACTCAGCATTTTAAAAGCAGGTCCTGAATAGCTTTTTGTAGGCATGCTGTGCAGAATGAGAATAGGCTGCTTGATTTTTGTGTGACAGATTAAGCTTTCAGCACCTCTGTGCAATACTCTGGAAGCATGGGAGGCACTGATGGCTGCACACCTCAGTGTAAAGGATGTGGACTCTCCTATACACAGCAAGAATGGTACTTGCCAGACCAGTGTGCAAGACAAAAACCTGAATTGCACTGAGCAGAGATATCTGAGATAGCCCCTAAAGATCTTAAAAAGAGGCTGCAGTTTAATCCTACCCAGGAAAGTAAGGAGGGCTTTGAGGTAGGAGTTACTGGGAGGTAACTTCCTGCTGATGTACTAAAGCAGCTGGTCTTTTGATTAACTTCCATGTGCATTCTCTTTTCCTGTGATAAAGTTCGTGAATGCAAGGTAGTTTCTTTCTTTTTCATGCCATTCTGATCAGAGATATGAACATTTAATTTTTCTGTATCCCATAGTAGTTATTTCTGTGCCTGTGCCATTTTACTGTCTGGGAACACAGTTAGTGTATCAGTGGCTCCCATCCCTCCTCAGAAATGAGATTGGAGTGGAGGAGCCAGCCAGCTCTTCCACTCACATGGCACAATACTTACCTGATCTTTTGATACCCCTTTCTTTCCTGGTCAGGAGCAGAGATTGGAACCAAGTGGTCCAATACTAAAAGTTAATGTCCCAACCATGACATTACACGTGATTTTGAGCAGAGGTCCTTTTGAGCATCTCTTTTAGAAATTACTCTATTGAGTGTTAAACCAAGTAGCCACTGGAAGCTCATGACAACTTCCAGAGCCAGTGAAGTAACTTCTGTTTTCACCTGCAGATTGTTTGCAAACAGATAAAAAAGCTCCAATGTTTATTTAATCCCTCTTTAACTAGGAGTTGTGCATCTCTTTCTTGCATGTGGAACTGAGAATTTATATGGTGAAAAGAAGGGATGAGTTGGAGATTGCTCTGTTAGAGCTTTTCTTTCCTGTATTTCTAAGGGAATGCTGAATATGTGCAAAAATACACTAAGGTTTTAATTAAGGTGGAAAACTTCTCCTAAATTACTGATTAAAAGGAATGAACAAGTATGTTGGCATATTCAGCTATTTTCTAATCACAGATAATTAATCCTTCATAAATGGCTAGCAAAGTCTAACATTCCTTTGTAAATAATGTATAGCATATTCTTAAGGAACTGTAAGGACTTATATAAATATTGCATGCTGCATTCATTTACCCTATTAAAATGCATTTAGCAGTGGTCAAAAGCTGAAAAACAGCATTTTGCATATTTTTTTAAGGATATAATGAATCTGTTATTCCTCTTGGCTCTTTTGACTCCAAGTTAAATGGAAGCAAGAGCAAGCCTCAGGTAAGTAGTCAATTGTTTAGTACTGTGTGCTTAGAAAAGGGTGAAATTCCTTCTACTGCTGACATTCATAGTTGGTCTGTCTAGTCAATGCCATGAAGATTACCTGTTAACAACCCATGTCTGAGCCTAAGCAGTTATAAAGGAAAACATTCCTATATTTTGCATATATATGTGTTTGTAAATAAAATTATCTTCAGTCACTTTTATAATTGTGAATATGAAAATGAATGTGTTGCTCAACAGATAGGGTAAAATGCTCTTATAAAATTCCCATGCAGAGGTTTTGATAAGGCTGTCTCTCAGGAATAAGCATACCTCTTTGACCACTGGATTTAATAAACATAGGGAAAACAGCAGTTTGCTAGTCTGTAGCATATTCTAAGATTGCATAAAGAAAAGGAAGCTTAACTTATCATCATAATTGCAGTTTCTTGGCATAAAAAAGTACTGTGAAATGTAACACTAGGGCTTGTTATGAAGACTTTCTTCATTTAGAAGAAAACCCTACTGACAAGTGTGATTTGTTGTAAATGCCTTTTTGTCATTTGAAGAGCTCTTCTATAGACATTTCAGACATGGTTCCACTGAAAAACCCACTAAGCTGTGTTTTTTAAAGAAAGGCAAGAACTAGAAACAAGATATGCTTTCAGGCACCTTTATGTTTTGGTGGTGTAACACACTTAAATCCGTGTGTAACAAAAGGGGAAGAATTTTAACGTAAATGAGAACAGAGAACATAAAATAAAAATGGAAATTAAATAAAACCAAGATTGTATCTATTTAATACTATTTAATAAATGCAAAGCCTGCGTCCCTTCAATCCCAGAAGCCAAAGCAAGGATAGAGAAAGGCAAGTCCTTCAATTATTCATAGATATAATTCAGCAGCAAGCAATTATTGCCTTTGGTTATAAGGATTCAGTTGGCATTGAGCAATTAAACCAGATGTCTTTTTCAAAAAGAAACTATATAACTTTGACAAGACATTAGCACCTATCCCCAATTATGCCTTATTGGATCCAAGCTGTCATCCAGGAGAACATTTGTACTAGAGTTGTGATCAAATAAAATATAGTGAGTTATAGTTGTGTTTATGTGGAATGTGGCTCCCTATACACACATATCTCCTCTCTGCTAGGGTTTAATCAGTATTTCATTTCAATAAGATTCAACAAGGCATCATTTTAGGAGAAAATTCCTTTTGTCCCTACTGTGGAGGCCTGATTCAATTTTCCTTTCTCTTGTAAACTGGATAATGTAAAGAGGCCAATGATTCTGACTTCTCAGAAGAACGTCTAAGTGTCTTTAAATTGCCATGAAGAGTATTCCATAAACATATGAAGGGAGAGGAAAACAAAACAATCTCTCTGCTTACTGAGAGTGATAACAAAAGAAATTAAGTTCAGTTAGTAATTTAAATTCTCCAGTATGTTTCTTTCCAGTATATTTGCAGGAGGCTTGCATTTCTTCATATCTTGGAGTAGCTTATCTACTCTCGTCTAAGATTTTGTTTTCATCCTCTGTTTTCTTTGTATCCAGTTTTAGTGTGCTTTGACACTCCTTTTTAAATAAAAATGTAAAACATTAGATTAATGTACTAAATGAAGTGTTCAGCTTCTATGTACTCCTCTCTGTTGTGAGCTACAACTTTATTGGGACTGCAGAATTAAAGGGTAATCTTAATGATTAATTTTAATTTTTCACAATATCAACCTTCCTTCTTCCAAAACCAGCTCTGCAAAGTCCAGTATGGCAAGTCTGCCATGTGATACAAGCAAGATGTTCCCAAATAGAGGACTCATTTAAGACTGTGGTGGTGACAGACATCATACACTTTTTATGTTGAGCTTATATGTTAAATTATTGCTTTGTAGAATGGGTGAATACACTTCCCAGAATCAAAAGACTTGCATATTTTCAGGCACACAAGGTTTACATGTCTAATCCAAAACTATAACATTATAAACAAGTGCTAAAGATTGTATTTGTGAAACTGTTGAAAAATCAGTCTTGGCTTGACAGTTAGATCATTTGGCACAATGATTTTTCTTTTGATCGTGCTTAGGACCACAAGAAACACAGTGGCCATAGCAGATATCCAAGCACCTTCAGAGCATCTGATGGTTTGCATCATGCTGAGCAAAATGGAAAATTGTCACTGCAAAGCTAGAGATGTAGAATTCTGTCTAGAGTGTTTAGATTGACTAATGAAAGGAATGACAGGTCACAAGTAGCTTCTACTGTTGGTTAAATGACACCCAAAATAGGCCAGGTATGTCAGAGGGATGTTATTCCTGGTTCTAATATAATCCTTGTGGACTTTTTCATGGAAGTTTAATTAATACCCCTGGTAAACACAGGGCCTGGCAGAGGTCATTTGAAATATTTACTTCTGTTAGCAACTATATTGCAAGGGATTCACATTCAATACATTCTTGCCTGAACTATTTCAGAAAAATGTCATTTGGGCTTTGGGAATAGACTGCTGCCTCATTAAGGTTAGTGAAACGGGAAGGGTTGGTTCTCCTGGACACTGAAGCAAAACAATGCACATTTTTACCCTTTGGTCCAAAGTAGCAGATCTTTAAACTTAAAGTTGATCCTACGGTATTAACAAGGATCTTCCTGAAATTTGATTAGTAAACTCTTACTAAAAAGCCCCAACAAACCAACCAAGAAATTAAGATGAGTTCAATAAGCAAGATCAAAACCTATTCAAAGATAAAAATCTACAATGTAATTAAGAAAAGTGTTGGGTTGCAAAAAGTGGTACTACGGTAATAAACACTTAAGGATCCCAGTTCATTTCTGACTGACACTTGAGTGACTCACAGCAGCTGTAATTGAAAGGTTATGACCTGGCTCCCTAAGAAAAGGTGCAGTTAGTCTGTCTGGAGTCCCACTTCTTAGAGAACGTATATCTACTGGATTGACAAATTCAAATCAGGGAATACAATAGCATAGGAATAGTGTAGACCTGCCCTGGAAGTCTATATGCCCAGATAGTCAAGTAATCAAACACAATAGCCTGCTGCCTCAAGACACCTTTCGTTACCTTGCGGAGAATCAGCCCAAAGATTTGTTCCTCCTGTGCAGAACATCCTCTCTTGAAACAGCTTGTTTCTACTCTCATCCCTGGCACAACAAAGGTTAAAAAGCATTTTAAAAAAAAATTTATTTTATTTTCCTTTTGGAGCATATCCTTTCAAGAAGTAACCGAGCATTCAAGAACGCAACACTTTGCATTTAAAATATAACTCTGGAGGGGGAAAAAGCAACAAATTAAATCCTCCTCTTCTCTAGCAGAGAATACAGCTTTGGCTTAGTGAACATCTTTTATCATTCAGATATGCTGTCGCAGCACTCAGCCATGCAAAATATTTATTCAAAGGGAATTCCTTTTGATTCTCCTTTTATTCTGTACCTCATAAAATGTTCCAATACAGTAATCATTATCTAAATGATTATTCAGATGGATAGTGCCACCATTATCTAATTGTACATCCAACCTTGCTGCAATCCTTGCAACCACATTGCTTATTTCAAAAGTCCATTTTCAGCTATTGCACGGAAATAAAAAGCTTTAACCTTGGGATAGAAACAGCAAAGGAAAAATCTTATGTTAAAGGTTTAAATGGTATTTAAAAAAGTGAAGAGAAGGGGGAGGAGCAAATGATGTTATTAGAAACCACCTTCAATCAATTTTAATGCTGAATGAACAAATACTGTAAGATGCTGATAGATATGCATATTACCAAGCTAAAGGTTTAGAATCTTTTATTTGAGATCTTTCCTAACTTGTGTAGGAAAGGGTATTTCTATTATATACATGTATTTTATATTTATTTGGTATACATTGGGTATTAATTGGGTATTTATTTATTGGGTATTGCTGATGATTTTAAATGCATATTTTATGAAAGGATCATCTACTAAAAAGGATATATTGCTTCTAAAAACATTTTAGCTTTGAGTTAACAGCATATATTGATGAAAAATCCCTCTGCAAGAATACTAAATGAATATGGAGCAAAGGAAAAATACAGGCAAAGACTGGACAACCTGAAGAAAATTGGAACCAGTGGATTAGCTGATTAAAAACATATTACTGCTGTAACTGTATCATATGAGGAAATTAGGTGTGCTGTTTCTCATAGAATCATAATGCACCAACACTTACATTCTTCTAAATGTTGTCCTTTAGGTACTTCCAGTTTATAGAGTGCTTTTGTGAAGGAGCACAAGGGATGTAACAGCAGGGTGGGGTTTTTCCTCTGATAACAAACAAACAGTCTGTGGAACTTTACCTCCTTGTTCCCCTGGAGTCAGGCTCTGATGTTTTCCCCTGAATGCACATCCATGCCATTCTAGCAGGACTGCAAGAATGAAATTGGGAGATAGTGCACCTTTCCTGGGGGAGTGCAAGGGTGTGGATCTATGACAGAGGTACAGCACCAGGCCATGTCATTCTTACCCGTGAAGGTACCCAGAAACAGGAGTGTGCATCTTCCCACCAAGCCAAATGGCACCTCACGAAGCAAAGAGCAGGGAATCTCTGAAGCTGTTTCCTGTCACAACAGATGATGGTTTACTCTTGAAAAGGAATGTTTGTAGAGTAGAAGAAATCACCTTGCATCCCACTCAGATCACAGGCTGGATGAAACTGAGTTTGATATTTGAATCAGTGTGATCCGTTTGCAAGATGGTTGCAGAGTACAGAACAGTATTTTGCTTACATGATTCTGTTTCTTTTACCCAGTTTGTTTCAATGATTTAGCTGGTTGGAAGACAGAGATGTGAGAACCAAAAAAGTAGTGATGACAGAGTGAATGAAACCTACAGATCCCAGAAATTTTCCCAGGAAAAAAAAAAGACAGACATTAAATTAGTGATGTACCCATTTCTTCTTAATGTTAAGCAACTCACTTGAGGCAGTAGTTTCAACTGAGGATTGCAGGGAAATACCATCACTTGAACCCAGGTGAGCTGCACCTCAAAATCATCAGATTTTGGCCGCAATATTTGCACACAGTTCACTGGCACATTTGTGGCCAACTGCCTTGCTCTGCCTTGGTGCTAATTCCAGTGCCTGGGGTGTGTTAACACTGGTGATGCACATGCACAGCTCTTGAGCACACTGTGGTGTGTGCCTGCAGTGCCATCCAAGTTCTGACAGATGAAGAAAACAAACAGGGGAGTTAAAAAAGAGAGGGGGAAACACCTCTGCTTTCTCAGGATCTGCTGACGGACTGTGTATCTCCTTCTCTCCTGATGGATGCCTTTAGGTGGGCTTTACACCTCCACCCATATTGGAGCAGACCTGTGGGGAAAAAAAAAAATTATATTTATATATGTACATATCACTAATATCTCTGTCACTTCTGTCTCAGTACACAGTAACACTCTGCAAGTTAGTGCATTTTTCACATGGATCTGAATTCTGTAATCCTGAATCTCCTTTCCCATTGCTTCAATAAACCACTGTATTTGTGAAAGCTCTCACTGAACTCAGCCAGACCTATAGTACTGGGCTGGTAAAATGCACTATTTGTAAGTCTGTGATCATGCAAGTTCTTTCTGAACTCCAACAGACTGACAGTGCCGAATTGACTACTATCAGTAATTAAGTGCAGCCACACCCAGCCCCTCTGATTTCTAAGGGACACATGAGGGTTTATTTCCTGCCAAATCTCCATACCCTTGATGCAGCAGAAAAATTGGTGAAAAACAGTGCAGAGTGCATTGTGCACCCCAGCCCCAGAGGAAACCATTAATCTACAGGTGATTTGCTCTTCATTAAAGGAAGATTGCCTCTGCAATGCTGTGGTCTCATTTCTTCACCCCAACTTCTACTTCTCTTTTCAAACAACTCCACAGAAGACTCTGACTTTAAAGAAGGCAACATCTATGCATAACATTTTGTAATTTTCTCTAATTTTCTGTCTTTTCTAATCACTGCCAATGCTGTCTTCAAGTCTCAATTGCTCTATTTTTTATCTAAGCCTACACAAGCTTTTTTTATGGTAGCGTTCTGTTCATTTCCCCATTATTTCTTAGCTAAAACTTTCCAATTATTTTGTCTTTAGTTAAAAGACTTCACTTCTTCAAATTCACCCAGGGCAACTTCATTATTTTGCTTTCCAGCTATCTATCCAGTGTCAATTATGGGACCATTTTTTGCTGTGTTACTGAAGCAATGATAGTCCAGTTTTCTAACAGAGTGATAGCAGCATTTGACTCACAATTTTTTTTTTTAATTGCTCATGGATTTCAATCTAATTTGTGAAATTCATTTCTATTTTAAACACGATGAAGTAGAAATGTGATGAGCTTTTAAATGAGTGGAGGCCAGGAATACAGACATCATTGCCCCTCTGTTCACTTTGACCTCATTTTGCTGGCAACCAGAGCTACCCACTATAAAAAGGATTCAATACAAATGGCTGATTTTTATTGATAAATGTGCCTAATTAGCAGCATTTCAGAGGCACTTGATACCACTGAATCAAAGAACTGACCTTGATATGAGAGTATTACGCTCATTACACTGAGAAGGATACTGAGAAAGAACACCTATTTTTTCTGTTCTTATTTCTCATTTTATTTTGTAATCTTTAATGTTTAAAATGTGTAAGTTGCTATTAGAAGCATACCTTAACCAAAATAACAGCTCTGGATATTTTGGAGATACTTAGGTCTGGAGCTGAAAGCCACATTTGCATGTAATAATTGACTAATTAATTAAACCTAAAGTTCAGGCTTAATTTTCTTGAAATTCCAAGAATCCTTTTAACCTGGACTGTCACTTTTCAGATTTCCTGTGTGGTTTTCATTGTGAAGTGCTGTACTGCAGCAGGATTAATGATGCTGATTCATGTTCCTTGGCCTGTGTGATGCATCCAAATCAAATTCTCATTCTTTCTGTAGGAGCCATTTATGGCAGTTAACAAGGAAGAGCAGAGTGAAATCTTTGGGGAAGGCAAAACTGGGAGAGACCTAGCCTGTGTTTCCTCAAGTTCTGAAGCCTTCCTGTGAAAAAGGAAGCAGAGTCGTGTCAGTCACGGGAGGATGTGACCTCCCACATGCCCACACACAAAGATGCTTTCTGAACTGCTGTGGGGCTCATACAGTTGGAAGTCTCTATGAAATAAATGTTCAAAACATTACTTTTGTATTATTATTCTTTAGATTTTCAGAGGTTTCCTAAAAATGCTGCCAAAACCTAATGCAAGGACTGTATGTTTTTTCATATAATACTTGGGGTGTTTTACCTTTTGAAGAATATATCACCTATTCCACGAATACTGTATTATAAATACTATACTAAGATAGCATGAAGTTTCTGCAGGTGATTGATTTCAGTTTGTTTGAGATCCTTCTTAGAACAAATGGCATTTAGAAGGTGCCTTATCCCATGGCAAAAGGGAAAACAAGTTATGGGAAATGAACTGCATTATGGTCTTTGTGACCCTGTTGTGGTGAAAAATGGGCGAAGCAGCAGAAGAGTGGCACTCAGCTGTCCCTGATGGCTCCAACAACATTGCCAACTCCCATGCTTCTGTCAGGAATTTCACAGCCTGCTTTGAAAGTGCAAGAACCTCATCTGCTGTCAATAAATCCACAAAGGGCACCTTTATTTCAAGCTGTTGGAGGTTTGGATTTCTACAGAAAATATAAATAGCTCTATGTCCTTCCGTAGTGCATGCTGTTGATATTTGTTTCAGATAATCAGGGTGAGGGTGGTGAGGCACTGGCACGGGTGTCCCAGAGAAGCTGTGGATGTTCCATCACTGGAAGTGCTCAAGGCCAGGCTGGATGGGGCTTGGAGTAACCTGGTCTAATGGAAGTTGTCTCAGCCTATGGCTGTGGGGTTGGAAAGAAATGAGCTTTAAGGTGCCTTCCAACTTCCAAAATAATCTGTGATTTTATGATAATTAGAAAACATCAAGCAGTCTGTTAATTAAATTCCAGTGGGGTTCATACCTTACCTGTTTCACACCCTGTTTCCTCTGCAGCAGATCTCTGTGAAATGGTACATGACATGAGTCTGCAACATTTCAGTGTTGTGAAACTTCCTGAGCTGATTAGGGGACAGGCTTTTTTTCCCTCCTCCTTACCTTATGTTACATTCAATGTCTTTCAGGGTGTTTTGTAGCTTAATGAAATAAATGCTTTGCTGCATGTTTCATAATAACATACATGTATAGGTTTTGTGCTTCCTACAAGCCACCACTATTAATTTACATCAGGAAATTAATTTGTTTCCTAAATATACAATAAGAGAAAGTCATTGCTCAAAGTCACTGCATCCCGAGTACTCATAATAGGAACTACCTAATAGAGAGCTCTCTGGAAAATAAGGAATTTGTTGTAAGTTTTCTTATCCTTTTGATGCAAGTGACTAATGAAAGAATGGTATATTTTTATTAAGCGTAGAAACTTAAAGAGTCAGACATCCTTGATAAATTATGTTTAGTCAGGACAATGTGCTGTTTTAAATGTGAGAGGGATACAAACAGCAGCTCTCTGCTCATGGCTGCAGTGCATTACTGCAGCCAGACCTTCAACCCAGGAAGTGGTTCTTCATTCCCTTCTGAGGTGTTTATGAGGATATATATATTTATACATATATTTCAGTGCTCAGAGTCTTCTGAACATATTGAAGCTTTCCAGAAGTCTCTCTCTTGCTGATTACTTTACTGAGCTACTTTTCTCTCTCATTGCAAACCAGTCTCAAGAAGGTTTAGCTCAGGATCTACCGAAGTTGCTCTCTTATTATTCTAAATGGAGATAACTAGCTCATACTAAAATAATCTTCCACTGAGAAACTTGGAATAATTTAGGCAAGAGTTGAAGACTGTGTCATTACTCATATCTGGAGGAGTTTGAATATTGCCAATTAAATGTGCCCTTAGAAATAGCTGAAATAGGAACAACTTCAGAGGCTTGTGTTGCTTTCTAATTATATCTTGCTCAGAACTCGAGGTCCCACAGCACCCAGCACTAACAGAAGTTAGAAATCGCATGCACTTCTTAGAGGACTTTCACTGAACGATTTTTCTGGCTTGCACTGAATTTCTAGTGATTGCATAAATTTGACTATACCATCAATGCTTCCAGCATTTTGTGTAGGAAACAGCTTTGGTAAACCTATACTGGTATTTTTGTCAGAAAGGTTTTCTGCTCCAAAACCAATGCTTCACTGTTTTTTAATACCATTCGGTTGTTTCTAATCTTCTCTCTTTGATTGTATTTTTAGCTGTCTGAGCTCTCTTTTAGGCCTTTTACTTAGTCACACTCATTCTGTTATTATTAAGTAATTCCTTGCTCCCAGTAAGTTTTGCTGCTCTTCAAATAAACACCCAAAGTTCAATAGTAGCTTTATTGATGCAGGAGTGGTAGAGAAGAAGAACCAGCTATTTTTGTGTTGGAGATACCATGGTTTGACTGAATTTTCCATATATTAAAAGATTCTTGCTATATCTGAAAGGCATCCACATCCCTAAGAAAATTCCTATGAAGTCATATCCAGGCAGGAGAAGAGATGGGTGTTTGTGTTGCTGGAGTTGTCATCACCAATTCTCATCCCTTGGGGTCTTTTATCAGACATAAGAGCCTAGGGCAGCCTTTGAGGTGCTCTGAGAGCATGGTAAGGGAAGGAACCAGCTGGATCTACTCTCCTTCACATCTTTCTGTTCCAGCAGCTGGTACTTGCTTAATAGGAGAAAAATATGCTTTGAATATTCCCACTTCAGTCAACTAATACATTTAAATAGAAGAGAGTTCCACTCTGCTTCTTCAATGAATATTCTTCCTTTCACATGTCTGAGTAGCTAAAACTTCCCTTCAAGTAACCCACTGAATTTTCTTTTCCATGTATCTTCCACCACTGTTATTTCCTTCAGCTTGGCAGTGTTCTGGGATTTTATCTGAGGAACTTGTTTTAGACCTCAGCTCCTGCAGGTTGAGATATCAACACACTTAGGCCAGAGTCCCAAAGGAGTACCTAGGATTAGCAAAACATTAAATTTCTATAAGATGATAGCTCTATAACCAGAGTATATGGGTCACATCTTCTCCTTGGCTCTATCTGTTGCATAAACATAAACCAGTGGGGAACATTATATGTTTAAGGTGATTTCTTGTCTTCTCATTTAATTTGCAGCTTACACGGTGTCTGTGCAGACATGGAGACAGCAGCACGGCTAAGCCCCAGAAGGAAAGGGACTGTTTTATTGTGTGGTGTTGCTGAGTCAATGGGACAATTCGAAATGACATTTATTTGTGGATGCTTGTTCTTCAACCAACAGGTAACTGCAGTATTTCAGGTATTCCATCCAGCACAAACTCCCCACATATACAAACTTCATCTGGCTGGAGGCTCTGCTGTGAAGGCAGCATAACTGCATGGATGCTACAGCAATATTCCAGGCTGACAGGCAGGTTTCTGGGAGCTGAACATGACTTCTGATCTCCTGCTGACCAGGTAGGTGTTCAGTCTCAGTTCCACTGCTTTCTTTCACAAGTGCATGGTTCTCCTGGGTATTTTATTATTTAGTTCTAGTTAAAAAAAAAAAAAAAAAGCATGCCAGAGAAAAGCAGAACATTTATAATTTAAGAATAAATAATAAAGTTGCTGGAGGGTAGAAATACCATGAAAGTTATTAACTATGGTGGTAATGTCTATTTAAAATGGTAATGAAAAGCAGTCTGCTCTGAAAGAAAACTATTAAATAAAGGCCCAAATAACATTTTCAATCAGACCAACACCACTGGTATTACCTAGCTTGCCCAGAGTTTACCTGAGGACCTGGTATTTTGTCTTCTGGCATTCTGGCAGACTCAAAGTTCATGGACACCATCTGATGCTCTGCTCTGACCACTGGTTTTGAGAGAGTCACACCAGAATAAAATTTTTCTGAAAGAGTGAGCAAACCTATGAAACACAGAGTGGGGACCGAAACCAGGAGCTGACAGTGTTTTATAAAATGGTTCTGTACTGGTTGCAGTAGGTTCAGTACTTGTTTTAACACTGATTTGAAAGGAGCAGGATCTGGTCTTTTGCCCTGGATTTTGTTGCAGGGCAGCACCAAGTGTGGGTTTACTCATCCTCTAAAAGGCATCAAAGAAGTGCAGCACCACTATTTGTTGTCTTCAGCATGGTTGTGTCTCTTTTACATGCATGGATGGTGCCTTGCCCCGTGCCTGCCCTCTGCTGCCCCAGCTCTTTGCCTTGTGGGACAACCCCTAGGACTTCCTGGGGGTTTGCTGCTGCTTATGGTCTACTTCAGGTTTTTCAACAGGTTAAAGCCAAGTGGAAGCACCTTTTTATGTGTATTGGTACCTGGACAGAAGCTAAGTCATCTTGGGCTTCTGCATTTTGTTGTCTCCATGTTCTGAGTAACTCCAGCAGGATATTGGTTTACAAAAAGGAAAGGAAGAAAAAGGTGTAAAGAAAGCTCTTTTGGCTTCAGCTAGTGCTGGGATTTGGAACTGCACATTTGGAATTTGCATTGTCTGATTTTCTCCCTATAACCCATTCTGCCTCCTCTCTTGGAATAATTTGGATTATGGTCTTTTTTCCCCATCCAATCCCCTCACTGTTTTGGTTTTTGTGTAGGTTTTTTTTTTTTTTTTGTTTTTTTTTTGGTGGGTGGTTTTTTTTTGGGTTTTTTTTTGTTTCGTTTGGTTTGGGTTTTTAAAATTTTTTTTTCTTATGGAAGCTGGGACAATTTATCTCAAAATACTTGAAGCAAAGATGAATGCAGTTTTTAAGAACTCACAGGGGTCTGCCACTGGGGGCCCATGTGTTTGCACAGGGCAGAAAGCCTCCAAGTAGATATTGCTGCTCCTTCAGAAATGTGCATGGATATTGAGAAGTGTATTCTCTTTGTAGCTTCCTCCTAAAAGGTAACTGCTAAGTAAGGTGCCATTAACTGGTTTTAGTAGCCAAAACCATAAAGTGAAAAACAGGGAGCTGAAGGATCTCAGTCAATGAGTTCCAAGAGGCCCAGAGAAGGAGGGCACTGTGGTGAGAGGTGATGGATGACAGCAAAGTCCTGCTGGAACTCCATATGATGTAAAGAGATGGAAGACACTTTCTATCAACTTCATAACAGTTTTCTAAGAAAAAGCAGCTGCCTCTTACCCTTCTCTCCTGAAATAAAACAGGGCTGCTCCCTGTTTTCCATTTTTGACGTTACATTTTTGTTAAACAGTGTTTTCTGTTGGGGGAAATAGAGGGGGAGATGCATGGGGGTCACCATTCTTACTCTTCACGTGCTTCTCTCAGAGGGTATTGTCTGAAAGCTACACTCAGGGCATGTATGTAATTCAAATTTTCTAGTGGGTTCATCCCACTCCAACTCCTTCAAACTGACAGTGGATTTAGAGAGCCTCTGAAAGCAGCCGGGATGATACACTTCAGCAGGAACTGACCTTGGGTCACCCCAAGGGATATAACTGGTACCTCTGTAACCTCAAATGATGCCAAGAAGCCAAGTGGGGGATGGCAAATGATAGCAGGGCCTAATTCTTGAGCCCCAGGGGAGCCCAAAGGTCTTTTTGGGTATCAGGATGATCTCAGTGGATGTCCTGAAGCACATTTGGTCCCAGTAACTTCAAGGGACACTGTGGGCTCATAGGGTCATCTCAGGGGACTTCTGAGAAAGAAATACAGGACAGGATGGGCCTGAGCTGATCTGCAGAGTTAATTTTGGTGCATGGGAGTCTGGAACTGACCTCCAGGAGCTAATGTGGTGACCCCAAAATCACATGCACAACATGTGTGTCTGGGGGCAGAAGAAGCCAACAGTTAGAACATGGGCATCATCTGTGGTTGCTAATTAGCACAGAGAGTTACTTGAGATCACCAGTTAATAGATGGAGTTACTACAGGTCACCTTTACTGCAAAATTTTGGCTCATGGTCATCCGAAGTCACTGATTATCACACAGAGTTACCTCTGTACCTAAAATTTCAGCTTGGGGTCATCTGAGATCAGCAATTATCACATGGGGTTACTAGAGATGATCTGTATCCCAAAATTTTGGCTCATGGTCATCTAAGATCACTAATTAGCACACGAGGTTACTAGAGAGCAACATTATTCCAAAATTTCAGCTTGTGGTCATCTGAGACCAGCCAGTCCCTAGCTCTTTGTCTGGCGTATCAGTTGAGGTCACCAAATTAGTGATTCATTTATGACAACAAGAGTCTCTGCTGAGCATTGTACAAAGACATAAATCAGAGTTACTGCTGGGGACAGGGTCAAACACATGATCATAAAACCACAAAACTTATTTTATACCATGGTTATTAATTTCAAAAATCACAGACATGTTCACTATCTCTCCAGCTGCTCCCATCCATCACTTCCATCAGGCCATCCCTTCCAGTCATTCAACATTATTTTAACACTGTATTTTCAACTGCAATATGATGTGAAAGCAAATGCCTCATTTTTTCCTAAAAAAATGAGAGTAAGGGCTGGAAAAACAGATAGGAATCAATACTTATAATTTTAGAGAGAATTATTTTTCCCAACCTGTGCTTCCAAAATGCTTTTCCCAAAATGTGCTTCCTGAACTTCATTGTCTACTGTGCACTAAGAACACAAGACACTATACAGGTGTCATAGGTGGCTGTATTCTAAGCAGGGGAAAACACGGCAGATATTTGCAATCTATGCAATACTACATACCAAGATCGTCTCTGTAGCACAGAATTCAAACCACATTTTTCAACCATGAAAAAGAAAGCCAAACCTTGCTGTGTTCAGACCTTCTTGTCTTTAGCCAGGGTTTAGCAAATACATTGGAGATGACTCAATTGCAGTGAAACTGTGTAGGGATGCAGAGCAAACAGGAGTCCTCTTCACTGCCTCAAGGCAGAAATGGCTGCAGCAATGAGAATAAAGGTCTCTCTGGAAGGATAAAATTGTTTGATCAGATCAACATTTTTCAGGAGAAAACTCAGAAACCAGGGAACAAAAATAAAAATTCCTTTTTTAATCATTCAGAATGAGCTGACTGTGGCTTGGATTTTAAAAGAAATGAGTAAGTTGTCAACACTGCAACCAAGACACTAGGTATGATTCTTCCCACTTCAGTTAACCACAGCCTGTTCATTTGTGTCAGCTGAGAGACAGATGGGCCTCCAGCCTACAAACTGCAAATCCCATAAGGAACTGCTGCTTAAGCTAGTTTAGTGCTGAATTAATTAATTTTAGATGGTAAATAACTAATGAAGAAATGCAATGATTTATATCACATTTAAAGTCACACCTGCGGTCATACTGGGCAGATCGGAGTATACACCAATTCAGTGATTCTGGATTTGTATCTTTGGCATCCTCAGTCATTAGGATAACCTAACCCTTCAGATGATGATACACTCTACTTGCCAACCCACAGCCCTTTCAGGGAAATCCTGCTGCACAGTGGCAAAATCTGACATCCCAGTGAGAGCACAGCCGCTCACAGAAACAAGGTTTAATACTCATCCAATAAATAGATTCTACCTTCCCTTTGCCCTCTATTTCATTCACAGCTTCCTTCTTTCTGCACTGTTCTCCAGCTTCTTTCCTTGGAAACCAAGCTCCTCCACTTCCTCTTCTGCTTTGGGCCAGCACATTCCTGCAGTGGGAACAGGGGCCTAGATGTGAAAAAAATACCCCCAAAGGAGGGAGTTATCTGCTGGTGCTGTGCTAATGAAGGGCTGTGGCTGATATAATTGTAATGCTTAAATAAAAGCAGAAAAGGTATGGAACCATGTGCCATGGGGAACTGATTTGCTTTATAGAAGTGAAGGAAGGGAGGAGATGAATAGGTGAGACAGTCTCTCATCACCAGACATGACTTCACCTATAAGCCTTCCTCTTGCCTCACAGCAATGACACTGGCTTTTTTTCACAGCAATTCATGCATTTCAAAGGGCCAATAGCATAAAAGGATTCTAAAAATAGGTTAAAGCCTGAAACCAAAAAGCAGCTGTTTCATTAGCAACAAGAGAAGCAGAAGGGGAAAGAATTATAGGACAGAGCTCCCTAAGTGTGCCAAATGACTTGCATTTCATGTATTTTATGCTATCTAACAGACATTCTTCTAGAATCAGGACACATTTCAGGTGTACAGTAACTGATATAGCTAGAACCTGCTGTGTGTGCTCTTTTCTCCTTACACCAAGAAGGATTACTGAGACTCAGAGTCCTGGGATATGACATGTATCAGCACTCTGTACTACAGGACATCCTACAGGATCATCTTGCAGTGGAACAGGAAGCTTGCATCATTGCTGTGTTCTGATATAACACCTGGACACATACTCTGAACTTGTGCTTACAAAGTATCAGTGTCACAAGGTGGATTCTCTGCATCCTACGCATCCTTGGACATCTGCACTTCTCCCATAGAGAAGAAATCCTATCCATGAAGATCAACATTCACCCTTTATCCAAAGCCTCTGCAATTCATCCCAGGCCAAGTTCACCACCTATCTTGGAATGACAGCCTGGAAACAAAATGCAAATGGTGAGCAGAACAAAGTGTGATTCAGTGTCCTCAGTCTAGCCAGGATTCACTGTGTTAGCTGGCAAGAGAGGATATGGAAACCCATCCTATGTGTGTGAGTACACAGATATTCCAGTTTAGAACAGGTCCTGGAATTCAGACTGAGTTTAGGGATGGCAGATCTCAGAGCTCATGATATCATTAGACAGCTGGTATGCACGCTCAGGTTAGAACTGAGATTAAAATAAATATCCAGCAGATTTGTACACCATTGACAACTATATGGTGTGAAAAGGGATGAAACAAGCTGAAGATAAACCCTTCAGATTAAAAAGCAAGGGCAGGAAGAGATGCACCAATATTCAAGCTACAAGCAAGGCTTGGAAATGAGAAATCCATTCCTCATTCTATTAGACAGCTGAATTGATCACAAATGCCTCATTCCTCAGTCTCCATATAACCCATATAACCCATATAACTCCATATAACCAGGGCCAACTCACTCCAAGACCGTCATAGCAGAGACCCCCCCTGTAAGAGCCTTCAGCGGTGGGACAGCTGATTTTTCCTGTACTTTGCCAGGCAGGGTGTGGGCAGCCAGCAGCCACTCATGGCTCGTGGCCTGTGGTGTCATCAAGGAGTGCAGCTCCCCAGGTACCAGAGGCTCAGAGACGTGCTACACGTGAGTTCCATTCCCATGGAAAACATCATGAGCCCATGTCAGCTGTGGGAAAACTGTGGGAGACAAAGCAGTCTCTCATCGTTCTTGTACTTCATCCCTATGGACATGCTTTGCTGCCTACACCTGGCACATGGACCACCACTGGGGAATTCCTGCTGTTTTCATCAGCTTAGAAATGCTCAGTAGAACCCAGCCTTCCCTACTGCTGCCTCTTCCAATCCACAGCAAGCTCTGGGCACGATGTGGGAGGCAGAGGTGTGTAGGTCATGTGCAGGTATCTATTATTCCAGGTCCCACAGTAGTGACTATTGAGGTGTGAGGCTGTGATTCTTGCCTCTGTGCCAGGGAGCCCCTTTGCTTGGTTTCAGCAAAAGGTAAGAAGGTCAGCAGCCTCAGAGGAGTCAGAGAGAATTGCCAGGTCTGGCTGCATCAAGAGAGGTCCAGACAGAGAGCCACAAAGAAAAGGAGGGCTGCAACAGGGCAAGGGAGAGGAAGGAATTTGTCAATAAAACAGCAGATACTTGAGAGGGAAGGTAACTAAAATCGCTTTTTTTTTCCAGCTAGATGGAGCTTGTACAGATGGAGACCATACTGCTCCTAGACAAGGACCAATGATACTTCTGACAGTACAAAATTACCACAGCCAATTCAAGTGTTCAGTTGCCAAAGTCACACCTGAAAACATGCTGCTATCTGGGCAAAGAAAGCAAAAGTGCTTTCTGCACTGCTTCTCTCACTGTTTGCCTCAGTTTTAGCCTTGGAAGACACCCAGTGCTTTAAGGACCTAGGCAGATGGGGTAGAACTGATCCAAATAAATCAATTAAGAGGTACACATCTGAGCTACTTGGATTAGACTCTCTCCTGAATTGTTAATGGACATCATACAATTCATCATGTGCTAAAATAGAGAGCTAAAATAGGACAGGTGAGTCATGCCTAAAAATAGATAATCACTTCCATTAACTAATAAGGGAAGCCTGGAGTGCCCAGTTCAGCTGCAAATGTATATACATCACAGATGTCTACGGTGGAGAGAAGTGAATCCCATCCCAGGTTATTGTCAGCAGCAGGAAGGACTCCTTTTCCAACAGTGCCTGCAGATCCACTGGGACAAATACTTGTGCTGTGCTTTGCTGCCTTTCTCTGGCTGCCTCCCCCTACCTGAGTGCAAAGCCCAGGAACACGACAGTCAAGGCTGAGACACACAGCACAGCTCCTTTCTCCTTTAAGGTATGCTTGAGCTGTGTGCCCCTCCTGGAGATCAGAGCTACTAAAGCCGAGGCTTTCAGCCCTGGCTGCACACCTACAACACTGCAGAAGAGCTAAGTGCCACATGTCAGATGAGTGGCCATGGAACACAGTGTTCCTGTTGTTCCTGCCATAAACAAGGGTCAGTCCCTCAGTCAGCTCCCAAGGCTAACACTTCATTGTGATCCTGCAAAGCAGGGGAGAGGAGCTGTAGGAATAGAGATCTTCAAGGTGGGTGGGGAAAAAGAGAGAGGGTCCCAGTGTGTCAGGCCAGGTGGTTTAAGGACAAAACTGCCTGATGGTGACTGGGAGGGATCTTTATTGGCAGGAAAGTCACCTTGGGGGCTGAGAAGCAAATTGTGCTCCTGGAAAGAAATGCTCTTGTAACAGAGAAGAAAAGACTTAATCAAGCAGGGCCTGAAAAAATCATTGGGAAGACTTGCATGAATTTGAAAGCTTCATTTATCCATGTCACCATGTCATTTCCAGAGAGGCTGTGGTGGGGAACTCAGCTGCCAGAAAAGAATGGGAAAATGGTTTGGACTGCACAGCCTAATGCAGAAACCATTCCTGACTTCTGTGTCAATTCCAAAATTAGCAGAGTTTCTTTACATCAAATCTTCCCACATCACTCTAATATCACAGCATTTTTCTCATGATCACTGCTCCTCCATTGGTACCTAAGATCTGTTGTCACCATGGGAGATGACAACTCCCCCGGTGAAGACACAGGGAGTGCTACTGAAAAAGCTCTTGGTTCACTGTTAGGTTTGCCCAGCCAAAATCCTTTTCCTCAGGGAGGAGATGCATGATATTCTCATTGTGTATTAAGATTTTTATCTGGAGTTACTATGGAGAATTAGCTTTCCTCCTCAGCATGCCTAGACAACTAGTTGTCACAAGACATGTATGGCTACTGTGTGTCTTCTTTGCCCAGGTTTCCCAGCTCCCAGCCTCTGGACCATTCCTATCACCCAAGATAACCTATCCTTCACTGACAATGACCCAGAGCAGTGCTACACTCATCCGAGTAAATCCTGATGCTGGCCAGCAATCCTCTGCTAGCATGAAGGAATGAAGGAACAACTGTTTAAACTCACTGTTTATGCATCCAAAGGACCTGTGGACACAATCACAGATCCACTTTTAAGTACCTGTTTGTATAGATACAGAATATAAAGAATTTAGTAAAACATACTTTGGAGTCACCAATAACTTAACATTGCAAAAATGTAGGCCTTTTGGGTGACTATCCCAATGAGTGCTGTGCAGATTCTTGGTAATTAGTCCTACAAACACCATCATTAAACTTTAAACTAATATAAAGAAAATGTGGACTGAGCATGCTAATAATAACACAAGCCAGTTTGTTATACTGAATGTCTCCATAAAGATATTCTTTATAACACCTTTGGCACAACTGGGACCTTGCATAATTAAATTTGATTTCACTTTCTTACAACTCTAAGCATAACTGGAGATTTCTAATTAGTTACAATTATTCTTTTAGAAATGTGTTTCTATTTAGTATAATCTTGTATTCTTCTAGCCAAATGCCATACGTGTTTATTATTATTATCTCCTACTGACAGCTTTTTAACTAAGACACTTTGACCGAGATAAATAACTATATTCCTCCTAACCACAACTCTTTGTGTGGCATCTGTTTTGGGTGGTAAAATAATTTACTAAGTGAAAAAAAGCAGTTTATGGAGATAAGATAATTTTCCATTCTACTGCTTTAAGTAGAGATAAAAATGCAGGCTGATTATCTTCTAAATCTAACATTTCCACACCCCACCCCACCAAAAGCTGCTAATAAAGCGGCCTCATTAATGAGACTTCCTCACCTAATTGTTTCCCTTCTGCCTAAAACAGCAGACAAGTGGGCTACAGTTTCCTCTCAATGTCTACAATGCCTGCCTAGCTGGCATGCCCAGGAGCACTCCTCATGCCACTCAGTGGCAGATGCAGGACCAGGAACATCCATGCCCAAGAAACGCACCCCAGCACCAGTAAAATATGGGCTAGCATAGGGACAGTCCCTGCTGGTCTCTGTCGGTGCAATACAACCCACGCTCATGTGCTACCTGTGCTCTGAAGCCATGTGGTGCCAATTACAAGAGCAATTAAGCAAAAAATGCCTGTTTTCTGCACAGCTGTGCCCCAAGCTGAAAAAGCCCAGATGTGTTCTCTCACAGAGTTCATTCAAGCAAGAGGCGGAAGTTGAATTACCAGCTAAAATGGAAACAGACAAAAAGTGATAAATTGGAGAACAAACCACCGGAACTTATTTACTTCTTGAGAAATTAATGAACCCCATGAGCTCATAGGTTGCAAAGCAAATTAAATAAATGTCTTTCCCTTTTAAAATCTGGGGAATTACTGCAAATGGAATTGACTTTATGCTTGTCTTCCCTCTAATTCACTACAGGTAGCAATCCGGTGAAATACAGAAGGGAAGTGGCAAGACAAATCTATATCAAAATGAAAACAACATTAAATGAAGGAGTTGGAGTGGGTCAAGGAGTAGTGCATAACTTTAAAAATTATATAAGTTATTTTGTCATACTTACCATTTCCTTACTTTATATTCACAGATGCAGGCCACAGTATGCCTTAGGAGCTGATTCTATCACACAAGACTTTGAAAAGATCGACCAGCAAGTTAAAAGTAAATAAAGTTAGAAAGCATTTGTACTTATCACATAATGCAGGGTCTCAGTGCTTTCTAGGTCAGTGCTGTATCTAACTTAGTTTGCAGTTTTCTCATCACCAAGCATTCAGAAATTCTATATATAACACGTACATCATGTTACTAAAATAAATAATGAGTTCATTTTATTTACTTGCAGATTTTGATGCATACAGGTTGTTATTATCCATGCTTTCCAAATTCATTTTTCTGGACAGGAGCCTTAGAAATTTACCTTGGGGGTAGGGGAGAAAGAAGCTGAAGTTTGAAGTTGCAGTGTTTCAAGAAGCATACCAAGCCTTTTACCCCAGTATTTTTAGGTTAATGATACAATTGTAGTAATTGGCAATAATTTGAATCTTAACAATTAAATGGTTTTTTGTAGGCTTAGTCTCAGACTCAGTCTCTTTTCTCCAGAAATATACTGAACAAAATTGGTTTAAACAATTCAAACACTTAAAATATTGAAATTTTGTGGCTACCATGATACTTCTGGATGCTCACACCTGAAAGACAACCTGTATTAAAATTAAGACTGTATTAAAATCAGTAAAATTTTAATTCATAAAATAAACAAAATAAAATGTTTATTTATAAAGCTACTTTGGTACAAAAAATTACTTGTTTATGGAATCTAGCAGAATACAGCTCACACAATTTTAATATGCCAGCATCACTGACGATAGATTAAACAGGAGGTTTCACTTTTGGCATATAAAGCTGTCTATTCTAGGTCACTAACAGTAACCCCTGCCATAAAGCAGTAATAAGCTTTATAGTTTCATTAAAATATTACTTTTCCTTTTGTGTATTAATGATGATTTCTTATCCTGTTCTCTTTATCTGTTTGTATTTGGCACAACTATTTCATTATTGATGTAAAGCAGCAATTCAAAATTTAATTATTAATTTTCATGTAAATCTGTCTTGTGCAAATAATTGATGGGAAAGATGAGCAGAGGCATTTCAAGTCAGCAGTTGTTATTCCTTCTGCCTTTTCTGCAGTAGTAGCCTCTGTCAAGCCCCCTAGAAAACACACGTTTTGGGGGAGATGGCTTGAATTCCCCAGCCTTGTATCAGTCCAGATGGGGAATTATCTGAATACAAATCTCTGCTCTGTCCTCCAAAAGCTATACCTTCATCCTGCCTTGCATATGGTTAAGTACCTGATTTTGCATAAACTCCTCAATCTTCTGCATCATGAGGAGGCTGCAAAGCTGCAGATAGCTGATCCTGCAGAAGCCTTTTTTGTCCAAATGCCATCAAAAAATGCTCAAATTTAGGAAAAAGGCCAGGCAGCAAAATGCTACTGCCCTACAGCATAAACTGTGCTCGACAGTCAGGACTGAGTTGTGCTCTGTTCCTTTGCAAGGATATTTATCTGCTGGATTCACAGACGCTACTTCTGGATATCCCAAACTACTACTATAGCACTGAAAATACTCCATCTCCATCTTCATCCAAACTCTGTAAACCCTGCTTTTCATTATTCAGTAATTCCTCTTTACATATATGGCCCAAGTCTGTAATTAAATTCCTGATAGTCCCTTAAACCCCAAGGGAGAAGCTATCTGGATCTACCCGGGCATCTCCTGGGAGAAACACCAAGTCTTTTCCATGGTCTTAATACAGCTTGTGTTATGTGATTTTCACAGCAATTAATATATTAAATAAAATCATAAAATGATCTCCTTTCATAATGTTTAAGTTTTAAATTTCATTACAATCTAAAGAAAATACTCTGGAGTAGAAAACAGGTTATTCTGAGAAAGAAATGTCAGCGGCTTCCTCCTACTCTGCCCTGCTAACATTTTAATATATAAGTATTCTCTTTAAAAGTTAAATAGAATTGTAAGCTGTGAGAGGGAATAAATGCTATAAAGATAGAAATCTCTATTGCCATTTATGTGATAAGTTAAAAAAAGCAACCCTCTTTGCATGCTTGGGGGTATTTTTCCCTCAGAAGTCACTTTTTAATCTGATTTAAATCCAGTTAAGTCTGAACATCTAAAATGAAGAACAAGTCTTTGAATTTATGTATAACTGATTTAACTAATCACTGTCTTACTGCAGAGCTACTAAGCAAACAAACTATGAAAAATAAATGTGAAATTAGATCCAAATCACAGACAGCCTTGATTTTGTTTTTTAAATAAATAAATAATCATCCTGCACAAAGCATGGGCCTCTGTTTTCTACCAGCCAGTCAAAGCTGCAATTATTAGACTTAAAAAATAATGGTGAAAAACTATTTTATAGTTAAAAGAAAATGACTGGGGTTTTTTTAGTCTCACATTTTGGACAGAAAGCACTTATGTTCCTTGAGAAACCCTCCTCCAGACAAACTGAGGACACCGAAGCAACTGGGGAAGGCCAACTCCTCCAGCAGCTCTATCCTGATTTTGCCTGGCCCTGCATTTACTACTTGGCTTCTGCAGCGTCCTACATCCTCTTTCACCAAGCATGCCGGGTGGCTGCTCCCGTGGGAGGTGTCCTTGCATCCCTCAGACTGTCCTTGCCCCCACGGAGGCGATGGCCATCGCAGCCCGCTGACGCGCCTCTGGCGCAGTGGGCATCCCCAGGCTCCCGCCGGCAGCCCGGGGTCAGCCAGCACCGGGTCCCGGCCGCATCCAGCGGGGGCTGCGGCGCTGCAGGGGGGCTCACTGCCAGCAGAGCTCGAAGGACGCGTAGGAAACACAACCCTTTCATCCTCCGCCATGAGCTCCTTCCTCATTTGCCAGCGCTGATGCTGAATGTTAATCAGCTCGGGCCTCAGCAGCCCCAGGCTGCCTTCTCCAGGTAATTAGTCCAGGTATTCCATGCTTTACTCTGACTTTCTCATAAATCGAGCAACTTTGCTAACCCACTGATATTTCAGAAGCGTGTCTGAGTCCTGGAAATCTCGGTTCCTGTCACATCTTATCTGTAAGCTGAAGCAAGATTGTGTTAGTGTCATTGTACTGTAGCACGGTGCATGTTACAGAATTCGTAATTGTATAACTACAGGGAAAAGGAGTAACTTTAAAGCTCCCTGTCATACAATATCTTCCTTTAAAGTTGCCGTCTGCTTCATATGTGGAAGCCCCTGTTTCGTCAGTGAGATGCCTCTGGAATACTGCCAGAGACCGTGTGGCTCAATGCCTGATAAGGCAGCTTTCTCACTGTGGATCACAGGCTCCATAGCTGCAGGCAGAACTCCTCCCAGACAGATTAGTACAAATTAACGTGTGCATCCAGCAATCTTGCTGACATTTTTCCTTCCCCTCTCACACACAGCCTCCCAGCCACTGGAACTGGGCTCACAGAGATTGCATCTAAAAAAGCACTACGCAGGAGCAGCTCATTTCTGAAATATCTATCAGCTGTCTATCATAGCTCATATCCAGCTGCAAATGCTGTTTGCAACAGCTCAGAAACCCTGCAGCTATTCAGCCTGGGCAGTAAGAGCAAAGATGACAAGCTCAAAATGACAGCTCTTAACTCATTGCCTCATTCGTTTCCATGAAATAAAGCTTCCTCCTCCCCTTGTGAACTATGTAACAGATTGCAAAGTTTCCAGAGAGCAAAAAGTGGGAAATCTCACATATGTGCCTTGGAGATATGTCTTAGGTGTGCATATGAGGAAGGAAACTTGCTCAGACTATTTCTTAAACCCCAGCATAGTCCTGTGCATCCAGCTTGGTGCTGTGGCAACAGGCAGCAGTTGGCTTCTGCTGTCATTTGTCTGTGCTTTTTCTCAAGGTTTAAGTGAAAGGATTGCTCAGCTAGAGGTCATCTTCATTTTTTATACTACTTGTTTTGATAATCCAAATTTTACCACAGGTTAAAAGAAAAACTTCAATCATTTTTAAGCCACTTGAGGATTCTCCCATTCAGTCCATAACATATAAACATTCCAATTTTTCATCTCGTTTGCAGTCCCTTCCTAATAAGCCTTGGCACTGAAGAGGATTAAGCAACAGATGATTTTTGAAAATCATATCATACTTGCCAAGCATTAACTGAATGCCATTAAAGGTCCAAGCACCTCAGTTGGAATTACAGGTATTTCTCTTCCAGCACAAACAGCACTGAAGAGCTCACAGGAGACATCAGAAATGCAAGAGATTGCTATGCAAACAAACTCCAGGTTAGCTCCCAGCGTTTTGTCAGGGTTGGTTTTTAGTCTTGCACCTCTCCATCCCAGGAATCAGCCAGCTGTAAGAAGTTGGTTTCCTAAATCACCGTGGTGCACTGTAAGCTGCCCCAGTATTGCCCTTTTACCTGGCATCTTTAGATATATTATAGTCCAGTTAGCCAAGGTGTCATGAGGGAACACATTTCTGTCCTTCTTTCTTTTAAGAGTGATATATTAGGTGATTTCTTCCCCCTAAGCATTTACAACCAGAAAAATCGAAAGAAAAACATACCTTCAAGAGATTTGAACTATTTCCTCTCTGCTGTGGAAAAAGGAGAATTACTTAAAAGGTAATAAAAAGTGATGGATTTGTGGGAGAGCAAAATTAGCTATGATATATTTTAAAGTACTTTTGATATATTTATTAAAAGTCAAGATGTGCTTCAAAAGAAATCCCAGTACACTTTCAAAAAACTGCATGGCTTAAAAAAGATGCACTCAAGAAATGAATCAACACTTTTTTTTCAAATTTGCATTGGGATTTATCAGTGTGGTACCAGTAGTAGGGAAGGTTTTGCTGCAGCATTCTAATTAGCACAGATTTTATCTAAGTTTGAGCACTCTAAATTCACAACAATAGGAAGAGATGGGTTTATGCACAAGGTGTTTTTATGGTGTTTAGAATGGAGCCGTTTTCCCCTCACCTGCCTATACTGCAGTCCATGTAGGAAATGCAAAGAAAAGAAAACAAGGTGGACATTGCTGATGGCAATGCACCAGTGAGATGGCATTCATTATCTTCTCCTGCATAATTGGATTCAGGTATGTCACCATTTTAAATATAGCATAAGCAGTCAATTAACTTCTATTTCCTACTTATAAGCCCATAAACAGACTAAAGGAAAACAAATGGGAGAGGGAGGGGTGCTGAGGGAGGGAGGCAAGGAAGGAGGAAGGCACAATTTAGGAATTGCTTGATACTGCAATTGATTAGGAAAAACAAGGTAGGGAAACTCATACACACACAAATACACTCCTGTTATTCAAGGCTCAGCATATCTTCCAGAGGACAGTTTAATGGCCATTATCTACCTTGACCAGATGAAGTCCCTTTTCTTAATCCCCAGTCCTCCTGAACTTGAATCCACTGCTATTTAAGTTTGTCATAAAATATTTTACTTGCTTTGCCATGCTATTACCTAATCAGTGAGTATATTATATCCTAATAACTTGTATGCATTCCCTTTGGCACAGGAGCAGAGGACAGGTAACTCTGCCTTCCTGAGCTAGCTGTAAACCACCCTATCTAAACACTATTGAAGAAATCATACAAGATAAGAGACCCTGGTCCTCATTCTGGATTAATATCATGAAAAGACAGATCCTTTCTTCTTCAGCAAACCCAATTTTTTCTCTTCTCCCCACTATTTACTCAGTGCCTCATAACCCTTTACAATGCCTGCACCAGGCAGAACGAGCCATTTACCTCTCAGACACAGGAAGCACATCTGGGGATGCCTTGTGGGCACTCCCCAGGCTGGGGCAGAGGGGGAGCTGGGCACAGGCACTGCCAGACCAGTTCTCTGGCTCCGGAACTGCCACCGCTCACCAGACCACTGGCTCCATGGACCACAGCGCAGCCTCCAGGAATGTCCACTGGCATAACACTGTGCAACAACTCACAGGCTGGATCAGCATCTGGCAAGTTTAAGAGTCTAACCTGCAAAAGAGGCAATGATCAAAAACTGAATTAAATTGACAGTGAAAAACCTAGTAGAGTTCCCATGCCTGCCACACTATGGGTGCATAAATCACGGCAGGTGTGTGTCACTGGCCTGTAAGAAGTGTTTTCTTCGAAGAACAACAGCTTGAGTTAAAACAACCTTGTCAAGATATAATGGCCCCCCTTTCCCCAGCCTGAACTGGGGAAAGCTATAAAAAGCTACCAGAATATTAAAGGCAAAATACTTACTGCATGGTTATTTATACATGCTATATAGTCACCTTGAATTATAATATCGCTCCTGCTTTTAGCTGCATGTTCAACCTTCTAGAATTTTCATTTCTTCAAGCTAAAAGAGAAAAATAAAGAAGTTAATATTTCACTGTATGCTCAGTGACTGCTAAAAATCCTGTGAATTCGAGTTTTGCTAACATAGAACATATTCAGTATTTTGCTAAGCTACCTCTATGTATTAAAAGTAAATGGTAAAGCAACAGGGCTCTGACTATCTCTGGTATTAGGAAAATTGTGAACTTTTGGAGTTTTTTGACAGAGACAGAAACTATAAATCAGCGAATATTCTTCAGTGCTTCACTGATATTCCCCCTGAGCAATTTGTTTACTGCTTCAGGATATTAGACAGCCGTATATTTTACTTTTCCTGGTAGTAGCCAATTTGCAAGAAAGCAAGTAATATAAAAATAGCTATTTACTCAGTAACAAGCAGTACAGTACATTATCACTCGACACTGATGTTGTTAGAGGATAGCAAATCGATAATCAGTTCTTATTCTGTAACTTTGTAAACCATCTGCTTCTATCATTGCAAAGCATGCTCTGCTGCAGCAAAGCCTTTACTGCCATACTAACACATAATTTGCTTTATAATGTCTAAAGACAATGTTGTATCAAAAGCTTTCTAATCGCCTCACCATTTAAATAAGTGGAATGGTTGGGTTATACAGAGATTCTGCAGAGAGCGATAAACTGTGACTCCCTGTTACACCTTTGCCAGAAAAGTATTTTGTTTACCTTTCAAACTCAGAGTTTGTGATTATATGGTCTATTATGTTATTAGATCCTACATGGCAATTTTATTATTACATTTATCACAAAGCTGGAGCAGGCTCAAGATGCATAGCTGAGAGCAATGTGCTCCGACCTCACTCCGAAGAGCTCCTGCTCTGCTCAGCTCTGTCCAGAGGTGAGTGCTCAGCTCACCTGTGTGCCTCAATTCCTGCACCCAGGAATCCCTGTAGAGGCCCTCAAAGGTACCTGCTGCTCTTCACTAAACATCTAGAGACCTCAGCACTATTTTAAGGTACAGTTTCATTAAGTATCTAACATCTGAGAACAACTTGGGAAGAACCATACTGTCATTGTAAAGTCTCATGCATCCCATAGAATGTTCAAGAAACATTCTATTGGGGATGAAAGTGGGGATGTGGGGTGGGAAAGGCAGAACTGCAAGCAGTTCACAAAGCTCCAAGCCTCCAGTAATCACTTTTAAGCTGCCACTAGAGCAATTGGTTTCCTCATCGAGTTGGCTGTTCATTTAGAAAGAAATGGGCAGTGTAGACTCGGAATCCTTGTCCTGCTCTGTTTCACCCACAGCCCTTTGCTTCTACAATAAACCTTGTCTTTACAACTCCAGCCAGGAAATGCCATGCTGCTGGCTGGCTGCTCTGCCTTCCCGTGCCCCTGCCCTGGCACAGCCCCACTCTCATGGGGCGGGCACAGCTCCAAGACCCACCCTCCTGCTCTTGGACATTCTCCCAGTGGCCAGAGTCAGGTTCTTTTCTAAATAAAATCAAAAGGTGGAAGTAGTTTCCAACCTTGTGTGTCCACATTCTAAAGACAAATAAAAAAAGAAAATCTAATCATATTTTAGTGTATTGACTCCTTTGGACTCCTTTTCTTTGCTTCCTTGGCTTAGGAGCCTTTCCTATAAATCACTTCCACATTTAGTGTCACCAGCTTCACAAATTCATTTGTCTTTGCTAAAAGCATCATTGCCTGTGTTGATATCACCTGGCTCTTCCACCCTCTTCTAATTTAAACTGCCCAATGACATCATATTTTCAACATTAAGTAATATTAGTTTTATTTGCTTGATTTCAGCTTCACTTTTCTCTCATGCAGAAAGCCAAAGGAATGTTTATAACCTAGATTATTCAGTTATGTTCCACTACATACTTGATAATGGCTTTCCAGTTCCTGAACTGTTACCACTTCTTTGCATCTGGTGCCAGGCTGAACTTAATAAACCATTTATTTTTGCTATAGGCAGTACTCCCATGTCATAAAAAATGCAGAAATCTCATTCTGAAGTTCCTGCTTACTTGACATAATCCTTTATTTGCCTTTTGGTTCTCTCCCATTTGCAAGCTTTGACTTAATGATTTCTTTTGCCTTGATTACCAAACATCACCCCACATATATAGAAAATTTCATTCACCAGGATCTTTTTTACAGTTCTGCAATTGTAAAAGCTGCAATTTTTGACCACGTCTGAACTGAGAGGCCTCACTGAAGCTCCTAACCCTCTCCTTATTTTTAAGCTATCACAAATAATTTTATCTGTTTTAAAGTACAATCTGATAATCACACAGGCCATTCACACATCACATATTTTTAAATTTACTGTTTTCCTGATCAGTTTATTTCACTTTGATTACACTTGTTGAAAGATACATTTTGGATAGGATGTATTTTCTGCATAAAAATGTGCCTGCATGCACTGTTACGATAGGCCATGGTGCAGCTAGACCCCACCATGACTTAATGGCACAAGTGCAAGATGAGCTGATTTTCCTGCATTAGAGCTAGCGCTATGAATTTGGCATTGCTCCGATGCTATGGCTTTCCCATTACGAACGAAAATCAGTAAATGAACACACTTTTGTATTTGCTTGCTCAGTGCTAAAGACTTGATGTGTTTCCCTTTAGGGTCTCTTCCTTATCTTCTGGGTCCTGGGGGCAGGGTCCTCACAGGTTCTTCTTTCCTGCTTACAGTTAGGCACCAGCGCTGGCCACCTTTTGGCATAAATTCAGGGCAAAAACACTGACAGGAAAGTAGATCAGTACAAGCACCACTGCTTTCCAAGCACAGACCCACTTCCAGCATCAGCTGCCTCCCAAAAGCTCTCAAACTCCCATAAAGGGAGTTAGATACCTCTAGCCCACTATTTTCAATGAAGGTTCAGATACACACTGAGCTCGGCCTGGACCAGAAACATCAATCTTTGAGACCAGTGATGGACCCTCGTTCAGTGGCCCAAACACTGCCTACCTGGGGGGACAGCTGGGCTCCCACAGTTCAGCCTAGCCCTTGAACCCAGGCTCTCCTCAGCTATTCTGCTGACATGAAGGGAGAGGCACACACCAAAGAAATCCTCAGAGAAATCACAGAAAGGATTGCTTGGGTTGAAAAGGACCAGGGATGCCACCTACTTGGCCAGGTGGCTCAAAGCGCCATCCAGCCTGGCCCTAAACACTTCCAGCAATGGGGCAGCTACAGTTTCTCTGCACAAGCTGTTCCAGTGCCTTGCTGCCCACTGAGTAAAGAATTTCTTCCTAGCATCTATTATAAATCTCTCCTCTTTTAGGTTAAAACCATGTCCCTTGCCCTGTCACAATCTCCCTGTGCAACGAGTCACTTACACATCAGCTTGTTCCACCAGCCATCCCCTCACGACGCTGGGCCTGCCTGCTTGGGCATCTGCCCACGGCACTGGCAGGGTAGGGTCTTACTGATAGCAATAATTTAAGTTCAGCACTGACAATCCTGAATCACTGAAAAATGTACATTTTCAAACACACACATTTTTCTAAAGCTTAGCTCCTAATTTTAGCACAGCTGGGGTGTAATTTTTGAACACGTAGGACTGACATTTCTCATTGCTATCCTTGCACTGGACCAACTCATCTGAAATAGATGACATCCATCTACTTTCACTTGAAATATTATTACTCACACTAGAAAAGCTCCTCTGTAAATAGTATCTCAAACATTGACAATTGATTTAGAATGAGATGGCTACTCAGAGGTGAAAAAGTCAGGTGGGATAATTTCTTTTTTCCCCAATTGTAGAGGATATATATGTGCACACCATAATCCCATCTATCTTAAAAGAATGCTTTAATTCAGGAAGAGAAATAGCTTTGAACTTTCATGCTGAGCAATACTTAAGACATAGGAAACCTTCAGCTTAACTCTCCTGAACTCCACAGGCATCCAGAACTGCAGCCAACATTTGTGATTTACACCATCCTGTACATCCCAAAATAGCTCCTGGGGATACCTGAGGCTTTGTTAAGGATTGATGTGAGACTGCTCTCAGACTCATCTGTCCTCCTTTCTACCAGTCTATCAACTTGTCCTCAGATACAACTGTGTTCTTGGTTTACCAAATGAATTTCTGGATACTGCTGAGCTAGTTCTGAGAACTCCAGGCAGAAAGGACATGGAACAGACCATTCTCAGGGACAGTCTGGAGTCACCCTTTCAAATGCCAGAGATACAGTTCCCTTGTTCCCTGAGACAGTAAATACTTAAGCAAGACATCATTTAAGACATCATCCTTTTTTTAAGGATGCCTGAAAGGCAGGTAACTGGCTTGGTCTGCCTTCCTTTAATAACAAAAACAAATTTTTTGAGACTGAGGCCCTGATTATGCATTAATTCTAGCTATGGGTAGTATAAAACAAAGTGACATTTAAATGAAAAAAAGCAAAACCAAAACAGTTATGGTTCCAAATTTCCTTTTACTATAGGCATAAAAACAAATATTTCTTTTGCTTAGTCCTCATGTTATCTGCTCAGTCCCTGTTCAGGTTGTAAGACTGCGGTGATGGGACAGCCTGAGAGATCAGCAAAATAATCAAGGGAAGTAAAAAATAAACTGTAAATAAGGGAACTATCGCTTTTTGTTGTAAGCAGAATTAAAATACTTCCAAATTCAAAAGACAATTTAGTAATACCTGTTGACATTACTAATTAGCCCACTGAGATAAGAACTGCTTTGCTATACATTTACTCACCATCCAGTCCTGGGAAGCTCATCCTTAACCATCACTGTCCAAAACACTAAGAAAAGCAGGTAATTCCTGGTGTTTCTAGCATTATTAAGACACCAGCAGAAGACACGTTCCAAAGAGATTTTCCTAATTTTAGTTGGGAAGATGCAGAGGAATCAAGCTTCTTGCTCTGCTCTGCTCTGCTTCACCCAAGAAGAAGGACGGGCACACAATTGCTGCCACAGTGCTGCTCCCAGCTTTGTGAGGGCGTCCTCCAGGCGCTCCAGCACTGCGACCACCCTGAGCACATCCCACCCCGAGCCCATCCCACCCACGGCACCCACCTCCTCCCACCACCCCTCTGCAGGCAGTGGGAGCTCATGGGCTGAGTCTCAGCAGCCCAGACACTCTCCAAAGGCTTCCAATGCTGTAACAGTAGAAAAAGAGAAAAATACAGCAAAAGTGCATTGCCCAGGACCGCACAAGAAATATATCCTTCTGATTTTGAGAAAGTGCTGGTACTAGTTTCTAACAAGTATTATTTTTGTATGAAAACCTTCACAAGAGGTGACTTCATGCAGCAGTCTCAAAGCTGGCTTCTACCCTGCAAATCATAAATTAAATTTGTGTGGCTAACGAGTGAACTAATCAGCTAACTAATACAAACGTGAGTAAACGGACAAAACTGTGCTCAGGTTGAAAAATCACCTCTCCAGCTGCAAATGTACTTTAAAAATACATATTTGGTTTTCTCTAACCCTTACCCTAGCAGGTAAGTTTACCATTAAAATTAGCGCTTAACTGAACATATTTTGGTGATTCTGATTCTAATTTCATAGACATTAGGTAAGGATTTCCTATTTTGAGTCTAGAGACACAGCAGTAGCATAAGGCACACATCCTAGCACCTGGATGAATACTTCACATAATATTCAGGTAGGCAAACAAATCTGCATATTTAATACTGCCAAAGGGAATCTGTCAAAACCAGTGCAAAGAACCGCTGGATTACATCAAGTACATTTCCAATTCTTGCTCCAGGAAAAGTATATTTAGAATTAATCAAACAGCAATCAATCAACTGCATTATTAGAAGATAGGATTTTTCAGCTCTGGTTTAAATTCATTAAAAGACCTTGGTCTCTGCTTTGTGTTTGAGTGATGGTGTGATCTGCTACAGAACCTCTAAGCCTTTCCTCACTGAAGTGGATCTACATGAATAACCACCAGGCACTCAATAATAAAGAGCTCTGGGACAGGTAAAAGTGTAGGGATGACACGATGAGTCATTTGAAAGAAATTACAGAAGGGAGAAGGACAACCAAACCCCACTATCAGCGGGGTTGTGTATCTACTGTAGAAGTGCCCAGCCCTGCAGAACCAGTGGCTGTAACCACAGAACCACCTGAACACCAGTGCCCTGGCCAGGTAACTCTGTGCCCTTTCCCCTTTCCCCTTTCCCAAAGGGCTTTCTCCCTGCGAGGGTAGAGGCACATACAAGAGAGAAGCCTGAATCAGTCCAGATCTCGTTGCAGCTACTTCTGTCTCAAAGAGAACACAGCAAGGCTTACTTCCCCAAACCACTCAGTTTCAATCAAAACACCTGAATGAAACAATCTCAGGTACAAATTTAGGAAATAAAAAAGTCAAGTATAAGGCACTGCTGAAGCAAAGACTTGGCTCCCAGTCAGAAATCCACCCATCAGAATTCAGTGCATCCCTCATAGTGCACAGTTGAATTAGCAGTAAAAAAACTTAAATGACAGATACATGGTTTTGGGAACCTTATTTTAGGTTTTTTGTTTGTTTGCTTGAGTGTTTTCTTTTACTGGGCATGATTTTTGGAATCATGTATCCGTGTGTTGTCAACCTCCTCATGATGGTTTCATTAAAAAAACCCTGAATTTGACCCTTTTTATCAGCTTATTGATATACATCCTTCTCAGATACACCTAAACCTGAGCATGGGAGACTATCCACTGGCAGCTAGTAACAAAAAATAATCCTGTTAGCATCTGCAAGTAATTTGCAGATTACATGCAATATCAGCAATTCAGTTACACCTCCGAGGTCAATGACAGCTGAATCAGAATTATTGTTGACTTCTACCAGTAACAGAGAAGAATTGGATATGAAGGATTCAGACACCCCAGACTGGATATTTTTAATTTTCTTTTTTTTTTTTAAGTTACACTACCATGAATCTTACACCAATTTAAATTTCAATGAGCTCCAAAGATGTACCTCAAGAAGAGGAGCTTGTTGGCAGGCACATTTTTCCGCTGGCAGAATACGTTTCTCAAACAATTATGTCTTATCACAACACTTACTTAAAATTTTACATCAAACTGTATCATGGGGCCCTTTTAAAAACCCCTCATTAGTGATGATTATGTAAGTACCATTAGATGTGAGACATTCCCATATTGCTCGTAGGAGTTATGATTTAATTCTGTTAAAATCTGCTCTACCATTTGTGTAATCACTCCTGACATTCTACCTTTTGTTTTGTAAAACATTATCATCTGTCACAGAAAAAAAAAAAAGATGATGATATTTTGGTTGTCATTGCAATCTGATTGAAAATATGTTATTAATTAAATCTTGTACACAGTTATACCTGAAAACTCACTGGCAGCTCTTGGGGGAAGATATATTACTAGAAGACAATTGTTATTTAGGTCTCTGAGGCAACACAAAGGCACTAATAGATAGCACACACATTCCTGTGGGTGAGGCTGATATTACTCAGCATTTGTGGGGAATAATTCAACTTTGGCCTTTCAGAGTGACTAGCATGGCTCAGAGTGGTCCATGACTCTAGGGACCACTACAAAGGAATATTTGCACTTGCTTTAACTCAGGAGATGAGTTTGCAAACACACAGGGAGCAGAGCTGAGAAGTCACCGTCCTCACAAGACATAACACAAGGTTCTGGTTTACAGAACCTAGACTGAGGTTTTTACCCAAAGGAGGAGGGCAAAGACGTTTTACCAGAGCTGGAATTTTCATTTTCTGTTTCTCACTCATTTACTTTTTTTTGTCATCAGAAGGGTTACAGAGAAAATACTCTTTTACAGGATAAATAAGTAGAAACAGCTATAAAATTCCGATTGTCTATAGCCAGACCTTTGACCAAGTCCCTTAACTAGCAGCAAGTTTCCTTTCACAGAAGTTAGTGTTAGTCCTCCTCAAGTTAATACTACGCTACAAATATACACAATATATATACATTTTCCTGAGCGGAGACAATATCCATCTCACAAACAAAGATGAGAATTATCTTAAATTATTATAATAAACATTGTTTTTTTCAGCACTTTAATTTTAGTGCCCATATCTTTATAGGGAATAGGAAGTTTCATCAAGAAGGAAGCTTTGAAAGTTCTTACTTACCTGGGTCACATAGGACACAGGGAATTAAGTTTTCCTCCATAATGTGCTCTTTGAGCTGGGGCTGGGGCTTCTGAGTACTCTGAAGATACATGTGATGTGACTAGTGATCAAATTACTTCATGAGGAAAAGTTCATCACAGTCAGGGCAACTGCTTAAAATGCAACATAAACAGGTCTGTGTCAATATTTTGACTTTGTGTAAACAATTCAAGCTGCATCATTCTGGAGATAATGACACGTAATGCTGTATAAAATGCTCTGAAAGGGTTTTACTGAATTAATCTGCATTTGAGCTCTGAAAGAAAACTGATCTGCAGTGGAAAAGTGTGAACTTCAGTGGTCCTGTTAAATATGATCCTAACAAGGTCTGGAGCTTCCAGAAGGCATCCTGGGAAAAGGTTTCACTACTACAAGGTAAAAGGGAAAAGAATGATTTTCAGAGTCTGTACTGTCTTTAATCAATTTACAGAGCTTCAGAGATTCAGTATGACAGACTGGAATATATGTTTCTGTCTCAGTATAAATGACATATTTCTTACCCCTCTGATGCTACACCTCTGGGCAAACACTTTTTCTCCTTTTTTGCAACATCATGAGTTCAAGCCGGAAAGGACATTGATCAGTGTTTTAGAACTCTGCTAATAAAACTAAGGGAAAGCAATCTGTACATAGGAGTTTATTTAGATGCCCACAAATTTTAAATCATTTCCCTTCATATCTCAGCCCACTGGGTATCTTATCCAACTGAATTACCATTGGGTTTTACAATGTGATATACAAAATGAGCTGACATTATGATTTACAAACATCCTTTGAGTATCATATAAAACACAACTCTTTCCCTTATTATACAATCATCAGGGCAATGCAAATAGAGTCAATACATTAGTAGCTGAAAATGATGGGGCGTTTTAAGAAAATAAATTTAACTTTACCACACAAAGCTGTTAACTAAAACAAAACCTGTTTAAAAATTAGAATAAAGTCATCTGAATGACTGAAAGTAATTTTATATTCTTTGCCACTGTCCCCTTATAAACATAATAGTACTTCATTTAAAAGACAACTAATTTTTTCACTGTAAGTCACACTTCTTTCTTATTAATCAGTTTCACATTTTCTGCATGAAACTATGAAAAACTCACAAATGTACACTTTCCAAACTGTAGCCACTATACTTATTTCTGAAATCTTTTCCATATATTCAGTGTTTTTAATGAAATAAACAAAAAGAAAAAAAACACTACACAAATGAGCAGAACAAAACACAACAGCACGTTAAAAATGTGACATTTAAGCTGTAGATGCATCGCCATAGAGATATATTCTTGTTCTAATGCCACAAACTTTCTAGCCTCATGAAAAAAATAGACATTAGCTGAAGAGAATCTAAGCTCTAACCTCCATATAGGGCTAAGAGTCTTGATTTAAATTCCTGTCTAAACTTAGGTCCTCAACAACACAGTAAATTTAAGTATTTTTGAATGTCATAAAATAGGAAAAGATAAAATCTGTTTCTGAGGTGTTGGTAATGGAAGTTACCAAGCATTAAGGTCTCCTGTCCTGCGTGTCGCTGAAACAGGTGCCTCTGCACTTTGTCACTATGGCAGCAGTAACTGAGGATGACAGACATCATTATTACTGTAAATACAAAAGAGGAAAAATTCTGAACTCATCAATGATGTTACAAATGCAAGCAAATTCCAACCTACTCAAATGGTATCATCTTAAGGGTCTCTGACTATTTTATCACTGTATAATTCAGAGGAATTAAACTCAACAGAATACTGGTAATGACTGGTGATTCTTTCTTGAATATGTGTTGAATTGGCAGTGGAATGGGGTTTTAGTTCCATTTCTCACTATAGAAGTCTTGTTGCTGCTCTGCATGTTTGGAGAAGAAAGTGCTTATTCTGCCATTTCGTTCAGTTCATGGCATTTAATTTTATAGTTTAAGACAGACTTACTTCGATTACTTTCATTCTGTCCATACCTTTGAATGCTTTAAAATGTTGGACAGCTGTGAAATAGAAGTACTATGCAATCTGACTGTACATACATACATATTTTCATAAATACATCTAACAGGGACCTTGGAACCAAGTATGTGATATCATGGGACAAAATCACAATAGGCTGTCTTATTTGTAAAATCTAGGTTCAAAGTAAGAAGAGCTGAATTCTATCAATGTTGTCAATACACAAATTAAAACAAAAATACAGCATTAGTTTACCCATGAAATAATTTAAACATATTTGCAAATTTCTTGACAGGAAAGGTGTGTAATTTACAACACTGAAAACTTGTAGCAACCATTGATTTCTATGCGCTGTACTGGAAGTCACCCGGACAAGGCTAGCAAGGATGAGCATAGTGATAGGTCCCAAAGGCAACTCCCAAACATCTTCCTCGTTCGGAGACTTTGGTAATTGTCTGTTGTATAAAATGCCAACGTATACGGCTTCCTTTCAGGTGTTAACTCCAGCAGTTTTCCTCCCTCGGCACAGTCCAGTCTGACCAGGTCAGTTATTGTTGAGACACTCTAAATCCACCGAGCAGCAGACATTCCCATTCTGCACGGACAAACAAGCAGAACAGGTCACACGAAGCAAAGGGCTGGTGGCATGCAGAGATAGGTGCATCCCTGACACCTCAACCACAAAAAAACACCTGCCCCCAGCATCCGGGGTGTCGCCATTGCTCCCAGCGGTGGCTCTCTGAGGAGGCCGACTGCCAAACAGCACTGCATTGAGCTGAACTACCACAGGAACTTGAAACCTGCATGTGGTCCCTGTAACAAACTACACTACAGCAATGGCAACAGAGACGACTGGATTTTTCTCTCATGCAAGAAAGTTAATGGAGAGAATTTTGGTGTGATCCACACAGGGAAGCTTTCTGCTTGTCTGAAATTAGCACATAGTTCAGGTTCTTGGTTCATGGCAGATAGGGAGGGGATGAGGGCAACATAAACACCTTTGGAATACAGCTTTGGAATTTAATCCATTGTTAAGTATCTTTTTCTAACATTCAGTCATTTATAAAGCTATCTCATGTAATAAAAAAGCCCAAATGAGTTTTTTTTATTACTTTTCTTTTTTTTTAATCCATCACAAATCTACAGGAAAAAAAACCTCAAAAGAACGGCAAAAAAGCTACCTTCAATAATTTAAAGCCCCGGGGCAATAGCTTGCTCTCCCAGAGTGAACAGAAGAACATTTTATATAACCCAAAACAACATTTTCATAATTCTGATATTAGCACAGTGGGGTCATCACTGCATAAAGCAAGGGAAATAGACTGCACTCCTGCAAGAGAGCCATTGGATTAAATACATCTTGATGAGATCAGGGAACAGAAACTGTGACATTCCCTTCCCATCACTGTTGTGGGAGTGCCTTTATCTCGGAGCTGCAATGCCTTTTTACTTGTGTACTTGCTGGTGAAACTTTCATATTAGTGTTTTTGCCTCATCTTACCAGCTCTGTAATACACATTTTCATGAACATCCACACTAGGTAATTATTGAGATACTACCCTTGACTCATACTGAGAATGCCTGAAGGGCACTCCAAGAGAACGTCTGCAAGTTGTGCTAGGATATTAACATATCTGTGCTCAACATTTTGAACAAGGAGAGAACTGTTTTTCTTATACTCTGCTAGACAGAAAACACATGGGTCTCAGGTCTTGTTTACTTCCCCAAGATCTTAATGTGAGCCTCCAAGGGCAGAAGGGGACCCCAATTTTATTCAGGTACATTCCATGACCATTCTACTTGGCCATCATACCTTGCATTTGCAGGTTGTACAAGGAGATCCCACCATCGTCCATACAGCGCCACTAAGCCTTGTGACTCCGTAGCCATCTGGACAGGTTTTCTTGATGTCATAGGTGATGTTGTCAGCCAGACAGGGGTCACTGACACAGTGAGGACAGCACTCTCCTTCTGAGATGGCTGTGTACTCACAGTTCAGGGTCGGGCACTGAAGAGGCCAACAGTCCACCTCTCCTTCCTATAAAAATTAAAGCAAATGTAACTGAAATTGCCATTTATGAACAAACAAGAAACTGTACCCTTTTGAAAGGAAAAGCATTGTTTTGCCAAAATTGCAATAAACGGAATGGTTCAGATCTCATTCAAATACATGTTTGAATACTGAGCTGTAGTTTCCTAAATGTAGCAGACTATCATTTGGTCGATTCCTGACTAAACAGCAACACTGTCATCATCGTAGCAGGGGAACTTGAGTTCTTTGGGGTTTTTGAAGGCGGGGTTAAATACTGGGTACTAATATTTTCTACAAACTGTAATTTTTGCTGTGATTGCCTTGCAGACTCATGCACTCCTTCTACTTCTGGTCACATAAACATCTCCGCGGGATCACAGCAAGCATTTAAATAGAAAATTAACACTGCAGATAGATGTAGGTTTGTACATTCGAGAGGCACTGAACATCGATCTAGGCAGCAACAGCCAGTATCGACTTTATTGTCAGCTCCTAAAGGAATTGTTAGAGCAATACCATTTGTGTTCCACTGACTCATTTTATTCCACTTTTTATTTATTATTTTTTTTTAATTATTTTTATTTTTATTTGAAAAAAACCTGAAGCAGTTTAGTAGATAGAGACATGGAGAAGACAGAAACATCAGGTTACTTCTGCAGAGTATTGCTCTGTGTGTCTAAATTTAACCTGGAAAGGGCTTCAATACAGAACTTGCATTATACTGCTCTGTAAACACTTCAGATGCTGAGAACATCACAAACTGCACAGAACCTTACATAAAACACTGACTTAGGGCATCACTGTCTTACAGCTCTGGATGTTATCCCAGTCATAAAATTAGGCAAGAAACTGCAAGCCACAACCTCAGTATTTACTTTGTGCATTATGGATAATTACCTCATGACAGTAACTTAGCTTTGAATGTAATTTCCTACCTGATGCTCAGACATCTCTTGATTAGTAACACATATAAAGACTATGTTATACAGACAGCTATAAATGGAAAACTGATAATTTTAGTGAACTTCATTGATGCACTAATTAGTACATCTATGGAAAACTTAAAGCTTTAAGGGAATAATCTATGGTGTCTAATGAGAAAATAAGTGTTCGTTATTTTGTGCGTTTTTCTAGTAATTTCAGTCTTCTTTATCCTTCTTTATTTGGTTAAGGTTTTCTAATTTATGCAGTGGCACTGGCACTCCATGTTTCCAGATTTACAGAATTCAAATAAATAAATAAATAAATAATTTCATTGTCCCTTTTGACAAGACAAGCCCACCAGATGTAATTAAAAACTGAAACTTCTCCGACCAACTCCATCGCATGCGAAAAAGGTTTGAAAAAGTCACTTAAAGATCAGACAACCTTAAAAGAGTTCTCAAAAGGAGACTAATGCTAAAATTAATATAGTGTCGAGGTTTCCAAGCTCTTGTCAAGCTTTTAATTATGCTCATGAGACCTATTTATCCAGCAGTAAGATGAAAACTGATGGCGTAGCTTTCAGCTCGCTGGGGCTCTGTAAGTGCTTTATCATCACCCCCAGTCCAAAAAGCAGGTGAGGAAAGAGCCATGAGCCTGCCTCCAGGTCTGTTTTGCTAAAAGTCATAATCCTTATTATTCTTACTCCTATCCAAACTGCTTTACTCATACCAGGCAACGGCACTGCTGGCAGCTGTAGGTCCAGTTGTCCCCGCTGCGGTAGAGCTTGTGCCCGGTTTGGTCGAGGCACTGGCTGGTGACACGAGTGTCGCACTCTGGGCAGCAGAAGAGGTCAGCGCTGGGGTTCCCGCAGTCACAGGCTGTTCTCCGGCAGAAAATCCTCCCGTCCTGTGAGGACACATTGCCCTGACATCAACCACAAACTGCCAGACAGCAACCCAGCTAAAGTCACAGGGTGTATACATCAAAGGGCACATCTTCGGCTTATCAGGAAATATTAATTTCTTAGTGTATTCCATGCCAGTAAGGACTGGATCCTGCCTGTTGTAATACAACAAATACCTGTACTATCCCAGTTTCTGTCAGTGCATAGATCCGATTCTGTCTGAATCTGAGAACACTGTCTTCCTGTCTCCAGCTAACTGAATTTAAAAGCAGTTAGTATCTCAGTGAAATACAGTGAAGCAATTTCGTATCTCATTGGTTATATCAACAAACTCTTCAAGCTGTTGTCACTCTAATACATATAATATTTATTTACCACTATTTTGACTGAATGTACCATTGTGAAGAAAATAAGTTCAATAAAGGTGGTCCCTTTAACTTAATCAGAGAAAAATATAGCATAATTAAAGTAGCACTAATTGTTCCTTATTCTGACCTCTGTGTCTGTCCCACGTCTGGACTTACAGTACACCAGCTTAAAGACAGAAGAACTTATCATCATTCATTATAATTCAGTGCACATATTACAGAGGGCCTGGATAAAGCTATATTCTGCTTTGGATCACAACTACGCAATTCCTAAAGCAACTCCATTCATCTCATTGCAGTTTTTCCAAGCCTCATCAGAACCTTGTTCCAAATCTATCATCTGATGTAAGGCAGAAAATTTCATTGCCACCAAATACAGGAACACCTTCCAGTGCAAGGGAATTTATTTCCTCTGATCCTTGAAAAAAAACATTTCTCATAAGAGCGAGTGCAGCCCAGGATGCCCTTTCCACAGGCAGAAAAAACAGCCAGAAGTACAGCATAGGATCACAGAATGGTTTGGGGTGGAAGGGACCCTAAAGCTCATCATGTTCTAACCCCCCTGCCATGGGCAGAGACACCTTCCACTAGACCAGGTTGCTCAGCTTGTAGCATGGGAGGTGACTGCTTACGATTTGATGTAGGAATCAGGGTTTGGTTCCTGTTTTAAAGCAAAGCCAGTGTTGTCCACAATGCAACATGCAAAAAATTAGCATCAGGGAATCACAATGCCATGTCAGTTCAGTGTCACTGCTGCATTTCATCATAGTTTTGAATGGATTAGAATATTCCTTGTAAAAATAATTAACATTATTTCTTATGCCTAACAAGCAAAGCTGAAGACAGCACAGAACTATGAGAAAGTAGAAAACATGCCTGGTTAACATGAATCTGAACCGCATTGGCCAATTGCAGGGCATATATTACTCTACAAGCTTTTTTCAGTGTTGTATCAAACTAAGATAAGTATTCTGTACTAGTGGCTAGATTGCCACTTCAGCTGTGGGAGGAGGGATAAACAAGCTTTATCTCCTTACTCAGCAGTCTGAGTAAAACACAAGGAAGAATGGCAGTAGCCCATTTCCTCAGCCATAGGTTCGGCCAGGTCCAGATGCACATCAAAGCCAGCTTAGCCCAGGAGCTCTGTCAGGATTACCAGCTCCAGGCATGTGGGGCTGTGCCAGGAATCCAGGGAACCTTGACCATGGCAGTCTCTCTCCTCTTCTGTGCCGATTAATAATGGCTAACAACAGCCCATCTGCTCAAATCCAATTCAGTTTCTAAGTTTTCAAGATCAGTTTTCAAAATTCCCCTTTTGGCTGGTGAGAGTGCTGGTAATTCTGTGCTTCCCTGAGCATGTTTTATGTTGCCTTTATTCTCCATATTTCAGAACACTGAAAAAACCTGATGATTTTGCCAGAGAACTTTTGGTAATCATAATACACTGCTATGCTGTTTCGTCTCTAAGCATCTGTGTTCTGTGTACAACCTCGTTAGCGCTATACCTCTCAAAAAATATTTTTATCCCTATACTGCAGTGACACAAAGCCTCGTAAGCTACACTATCTCATGTGCATCTTTGCAGCTCAGACGTAGCCCTGAGAAATACACAGAAAATTGAGAAATAGATATAGAAAACCTTATTTTCTTTAGGTGCGTACTAACATATAGCATCTTATTACTACCTCTTCCTTCCCACTTTCCTCACTGAATCAGTTTTACATTCTTCAAAAGCATCAGAGGTATGAACATGAAATTGTTCTTATCAAAGGAAAAACTGACACACAAGAGAATCACTGTTAAGGGTGGTTTAAGTTTTCACAGAGCCCCAAAGCCAGTTTAGAAAGAAATCCAACCTGCAAAAACCAAACCACCAAATGATTCTTACCCTCAGGAACACACACTAGCTTGGCAGATCTCCCAGCTCCCAGAGCTGCATGTATCCCCCAGACCGTTTTCATACAGAGAAAGGAGGGTTGTCTTAATCAGAAGACAGATTCAAAAGCCCAGACATAGCCAGACTGCACAGCCAGACTTTGCTTTTTTCATGAGAGCACAATAGCTTCCCACTCCAAATTCTACCAGCCTTAAATCTAATGGTGCATTAAATCCACAGTAGTTCAGAAAGATGCCTTTACAAGACATGTCAAATAGACTTAAGGAACAATGTTAATTTATAGTTTTGAGAATTTATGATTTTGTAAGCTTTATGTACATTTAGATGAACAAGAATGTTTTGAAGACACTGGGTCCTGTGAAACACTGAAATAGCCTGTGCTTCAATAATGACACTTCACTTCATTATATAAATGAAGCAATAAAATTCCTATATTCCATAGTATCCTACTTCACAAATAGCTCTGAAGTTCATTAAGTAAGGTTAAGTAAGGTATTCAATTTCCTTTGCATCAGATTTTAAGTTAAAATATTTTAAAGATGGTAACTATGTGTTTCAGCCAATGCACAAAATATATCCACCTGACCTTTGCCAGAATAACTACAGCAAAAGAAAAGCCAGTTTTATTTCAAAACTGGAATGCTGATTTGCCTCCTGGATAAAACAAGTAAGTAGGATCATCGTAAAGTTTGAGTAAGTAATATAAGGAATGGTTTAGTTACATTCTGCTCTTTTCCTCACTGCAAACTGAGCAGGCTGCAAAAGATCAAGCAGGGCCAGTTTTCCATGCAACTGCATGAAAAGGAGAGGTTTGAGAAGTAGTCTGGTGTATTGGAAGCTATCAGGATGTATAAAAATGTATTTCATTAAACACCGAGTGAAGACTTCTGCCTGAGATATGATAGGTAAGAAGCTCTTCCTGTTTTCCCTGTTCTATAGACAAGCATTTGCTCTTGAAACAGGCAGCTACTAGAATGAAATTAAATGCAAATGCTAATTCACAAAGGGAAAAACTGAAGTTAGGAAGACACATACTAAGAGTCGTAACAACAGTGTCAGGCTTAGTTTAAACTATGTACTTGTTAATCATTTCTGTATTTTCATATACTAGTAAGAACATTCAACATAAGGAATACATGCAGTGAGAAATGGCAAATAAATTACAAGCAATCTAAAATGTGAATACTAACAGTTATAACTTTGCAAAGGCAGACCAGATGTCTTCACATATATTAAACTGTTTATTCTATTGACTGGAAATCCTTTCATAAGCTTGCCAGTTCCCCAAGATTACCATAAAAGATTGATCTATATTCAGTTAAGTTGTACACTTCAGCTTCTGAAAGGAGGAGTTTTAGGGAGCTTGAGGCTACTTAAAGTAAAAAATATAGCAACTAACAAGAATATATTCCCTTCTGAGCCCAAACCAGCAGTTTACTTTCTAGGTTCTATTCACTCTGAAGTCTTAATTTTCCCTTTTGCTACACCATTGCAAAACAGAAAGGATGAGGCTTTCAGCTTCTTGCAACTTCAAAACACCTCTTTCCCTTGTTCCCCCTCAAACTCTCTCATGCTTCTCTGACTCCCAAGCATTGAGATACGGACACTGATAGGCCAATTCCCATGCTCCATCTTCAGCTTTTCACAGAGGCTAAAACCTAATTTTACTTGAACACATGTATGGGCCTTTAGTGCTCTGCTGTGCTTTTGGACAGCTTTACCCATGCTATGAACGAATCAGGCCAAAGTGACCATAAAAGACCAACCACTTCTCAGATTAGGGCGTTTCTAAAATTCTTCTGATTTCAAACACAGCATTCCTCTGTTAACTAGTGAAAATCAAGAAAGCAGAGCCAACTGTTCTTCTAACTTGGTTACCATACTCATGAAAGAAAAAATAAAAGGTAATTTCCAGGGGGGCAAAAAACCCCAACAAAAAACTCCCACCCTGATGTAAATGTTAACTCTTTAAGGCACATCCACTGATACTAGACCTGGCTTCTCCAAACCTGCAGAGAGAGCTGCACTGCTCATGTGGGAGAGCTGCCAACACAGCTGGAATGAGAAGGAAAGAGCTGGCCTTCGCCCTTCTTCACTTTGAGGAAATTAAGTGCCTGTTTCTGGGTCTTCTAACCTTTGACTCGTGCTCAGACCTTTCTTCTCACTCAGTTAATTCACATGTATTCCAAGCAAAAGGAAACACAGCCAACAGGAAGTTGGCTGACCACAGTGCTGAGAGATGCATATTCATATGAAAGAGAAATTAAAATCAGTTTTCAGCATTTCCAGTAAGCGTGCTGGAACCTGCAGATTGTGTCAAAGGGTAATGCAAGACCATCTTCAAGGCACATTCTGAAATACTCTGGCCCACAGGGTGACACGGTAGAAGCTCAGCAGGATTAGCCATTATTCAGTTATGTGCGTGGTTGTGCAAAACAAGAAAAGAAATGCCCTCCCAGAAGAATATCCCCATCTCAGCTTCAGCGTCCACAGCAGAGCTTACCTTTTGCCTCAGTGCCTTGGGCTTAGGCTGACACTTTTACCAACAACAGCACTGCAATATTGGGTTTCTGACATGAGCCCAGAGAACTGAAGGACTCCTGAAACCCAGGCCAGCTGGATCTCACCTTGCAGGAACAAACAGAGCATCTGTCCTCTCTCAGGGTCCACACCTGCCCGTTCCGCTTGAAGCCACCTTCATGGGGACAGTCTCCAGTGCAAGATGGTCCAGATGGACAAAGGCAGTCAAACCCTCCTGCCAGGTTCACACAGGCTGAATCATTCCAACAGGTGTGGATCTTTAAGGCACACTCATCGATATCTGCAAAACAGCAGATTTATAAAAGCTTTGGGCACATTTTTCATGGGGCAAGTTTTATTCCTGCATTAATTATTGCTTATTCTGCCTTGCTGGTGGATGAGGGTGCATTCCTTTTTATATCATCCGTATTTACTTGATAGACTTTAAGCACTGATGGTTTTTAGGTTATTCCTCAGTATTTATTTTGATTCCACCAAGAACTCCTAAACGATCTCCATCAGGCTTAACTGTAAATGCTGAGTCTGAGGTACCTAATGGAACCATATATCAGTGACAAACTTGAACCTTCAGATAGGGCTGCTTACACATTTCCCAGCGACTGGAAAATAGCGAGCAGAGTGACTTTCTGTCAACTAGACCACTCTCTGTTCTGGGTTTTACATAAAAATGGAAGTGCATTATTCTTCACAATTTCCTAGCACAAGCAACATTCCCCATAATAAAAGAAGTCAGTTGCACCCTTTTCCCATTGCTGGAAGGTGTAAGTGAATTGGAAAAAAAAAAGAGGAAATAAAAAGAACTCAGAGGCACCTGGTACACAAAAGAAGTCTTAAAGCTATGCAGTATGATTTAGCAATGACACAAAGAAAAGGTGACAAGAGAAAATCATTATACACCAGAGAAAAGCGAATTACAGTATCCCATTGAATTTGCTTTTGGAGGGTAAAATATAATTATGCAATATGAATTTATCTAGGGAGTTCATATAGTGTTCTTTTTCTTGCAATGAAAGCTATCAGATTTTTAAGCACATTGTTAAAAATTGGTGTTTCTTTCAGACAGTAACTTTGGACTTTTCTCAAACAATATATTGACAAATTGTCCAAATGAAATACCAGTAAACTGGTGGGTCTCTTTTGCTCCAACATGAACAATGAAAACTCTAATCCGGAAGGAAGGCTTGAGAAGAAAATCCTTTAGAAGCATGTGATGGTTTCTGTCGCGATAGTTCAAGAATAGCATTAGATGAATTCAGAACTACAAGAACCACCACACTTATCATCTGAAATGACCTTATTGCTAGTATGAAATTTTAGCTGTTCAGTATTACCCAACAGTACTTTTAACTTCTCTCTAAACCAACAAATTCAAAAGAATTTACAAACAAAAGTTACCTGGAGTCTAATTTAGGTGGGATGTAATGGCCAGTTGCCCTACTTTTTGGACAAGTGCCACGGGTTCATGAGTCATCACCTCAAAATGTCCTATCTTAAAAAGACTGAGAATTCTCTCATTCTGGTAAAGGAAACTCTTTACAATAACCAAATCACTAAATCTAGTTTGGTCTGGATAGTACAGTTCCTGATTTCAATTCATAAATACTCCAGGAACAAGTGGAAATGTGGTCATTCCCTTGGATTTGACTAAATACGAAAATCAGTCTGCACAACCGAGTCAAAGCTTTGGGCTGCTAGAAAATGACTGTTCCTTGTTGTGCTTATAGATCCAAAGGGAAGCTTGAGGCAATTCCACTGCCTTCACAGGGCTTCACTCCTGGGCTAACCTGTGGGCCAGTCCTTTGTCAGAAATGTTCCCAGTGGCCTGCCAGCATAATTCAATTGTTGATCACTCAGACCTGCCTAAAATGGTGCATTTTGCTGTCCTGAAAGTCTTAATTGCCAGAAAAGAACATCATTGCTCTAGTGAACACTTTAGCCATAACTGAGTACTTGAAATATTCACTATTGGTGGTGTAAAACGTGCAGCACTAAGAGAAATTAAAACTTGTAGTTCATTGTTTAACAAGTCCCAGAGTACTGAAGGAAGTAAAAACCATGAAGACTGACATGAGGAGAACTGTGAATGAATTGGTATCAAATGAATTATATCCAAATAGCTATTGTAAAACTTAAAACATTCTTAAAGATATCCCATTTTCCTTTCCATAGACTTTGACTTGTATTTTTTGGTGAAAACAAAGTTATAAATGAAGCATTCACTTTGCCTTTGGTGGTTTCAACAAGCATCACCAATATTGTCTTCCCTACCACATGAGAGCACCTTGACTATAATCTGTACAGGATGTAGTAGAATAACAGTGCAGATTAGAAGAGTAGCTTTCACAGTTCAAAACTAAAAGGATTTCACAGATTAATATAAAGCCATATTGCCTACAGAGTTGCATTTAATTGCTTTACTTATGACACTGAAATCTAATTCTGTTTCTATGTAATTTAACAGATTTATGGAAAGCCAGATGTTAGCAGTTATAGAAACTAACATTATTCATGTTCTCAGTAGTACAGACCTGTTCACACAAAGCCAACTTAATCTCTTATGCATATGCAGAAGGGAAGAACCCCCTATTTACGTACCTCTGCTGCTGTTCTCCATTTAGCACACATAAAAGGGATGTCCCCATTAAGAGCAGCCGAAACTGGTAAATGGGAAATTCTTGACAAAGAATCGAGCAAAGCATGAACATAAATTCCTAATTGCTACACAGCTTTTTGGTTCTTTATGCAAATAATAGTTTATTATTCTTTTATGACATTTATTATTTAAAAGTTTTAGTAATTAATCAGATATAAAAGGCTTGGACAGTGCACTCATTTTCAGCTGAACTTTTAACAGAACTAATTTTCTGAAAACATCCCTTTGGCAGTTTTTTGTCATCGCTGATTGCATTTCCTAAAGTCAGAACAAACAGACAAGGTTCCCAGTAACTTGAGGGAAAAAAGTTATAAGCATAAAATGTTTTTGTCCCTGTCACTCCTTCAGCCTTAAACCAGACTGGGGGAGTGGGGAAGATAAAAATCCCAGCCAAATGCTCCCACATTGTTAGCTCTCAGTTAGGTACAGAAAGTATTTCATTTTAATGGAGATCAAATGGCTATATCAGTGTGAGATCAGCATGTAGATGTCTATGCAAAGCATGAAAGAAAATACTTGTGTTTAGTGTGAAATTTCTCTTAACAACTAAAATCAGTGTGTCCACTTAGCTGTTGAAAAATTAGCCCAGCTCAATTGCCCAAAACAATAATTTAGTGAATGTCAAAACTATAACAAGACTTTTGCATTTAGCTTATTTTTGTAGTATTCAAATCCTTGCTTAGCTCAAATTCCCCACATCCCCTCAGGTTTCATTTGCTTTCCCACAACTGTTCTCAGCAGATGCAGACCTAAAACTGGAACATTTAAGATGAGCAAGGCAAAACTGCACACAACTCTCATTTCCCATTATAACAACACAAAGTAGGAAGGAGATAAAATATTAATTTATAAATCAAGCAACTTTGAAGAACACTAGAAATAGCAAGGAGACTGTATTCTTTCCCCGTATAGAAAGGACAAGAACAAAACCTCTGTCTTTACGTTTGGAAGGATTAGCTCTTCCATGTATCCTGTCAACCTATGGAAATGATCTGATTTTCACACCTGAAATAGGATTTTGCAATTTTATTCATTATACTTAGATTCTCTGTGGCAAAAACTACTAATTAACCCAAATAAAAGTGGCAGAGCCTCCCTTCCCCTCTCCAGACAGTTCCTTTTCAAGGAGAAGTGAGGATATAGTTGAAACACCCATAGTGAGCAGAAAGTTGCTTGTACTTCAAAGCCTTACGCAATTTTCAACAACGTGCAGCCAGCAGCAAAGGGATTGCTGCCAAGACATGCCAACCATCACACAACTGATCAAGATCTTCACTCTTCAAACACTCCAGTCACTGCTTCTATAAACAAACGCACAGCCAGAAGTACCTGACCAGACACATTATAGCAACCAGTCACCTTTTGTGGATGAAAAAAGAAAGAAAACAAACCACCCAAGACGTGCTCATTTCCAATATACTCTCAAAGTACATGGATAGCTCAGTAATGTGGTCAGACAAGAAAACAGAATCAAAATGGAAGCAAATAATCCCCTGAGATGCAATTTCCTTTTCCATCCTTTTTGGCTGTAATGAGAAGTAATTTGCCTCAGATATTATGAGAGGTCCCACGGCCACTGCATTTGAATCGAGTAGAAGACAAGCATGACTGTACATATCAACACAAGTTCATTAACTTGGTTTCACTGAAATTTTAAATCAATCCCTAGCTACTTCATTTCTTAGTTTTCAAGGCTATTCAGGTTTTAATTGTGAGACTTTTCCACAGCACCTTAATAAATGTGTGCAAGCAAGCCATGCAGCGTGGTGCTCTGTATTATCATGATAAGCTGTTGCAGAAGAAAGAATCCTACTAATGTGCTAATTTTAACTGTTATGGTACATTAAACCATTACAGTATATTGTTAATGTGAAAAATGTATGCTGGGCTCCCAAACCAATGTATGTACAAGTTAACTAAACATTGTTTTGACAAATCATTTTTCACAGGCAACTTGTCACTTAATGATTTTTGCCTTCTTTCTAAGTCAAGGTTATTTAGAGTTGTCTTTGAAAAAATATCACCAAACATTCATTTTTAGCTAGAAGATATTTTATGATAGTACTTTTATTCTACAGAGACACAATGGTCTATTAAAGAACAATGCATAGTAAATTAGATTCTGAATATACAATTTACTAAAGCTTTCTAAAAATATAGAAATGACTAAATGAGGATGCTGAAGGCTTGGTGGCAGAGAGATTTTTCAGTGTCTGCCTGTTCTCACGGAACTAGCTGCAAAACAGCTAGCGGGCTTTTGTAAATAACTTACTTATCATGCACCTGTGAGATGTTTTTGGACACTGTTATTGTAGGACCAAGGTCTCTTTAGCAAACGTGTGTGTTCTGGATCTAGCCAATAGCCCTGGTGTGGAGTCAGCTAAGGTCCAATGGCCTTTCTGTAATTCTGAGGATAAAACCCTACTGTATGTAAATAATAAAGGGGCATTTCTATCTAGTCACTCCTGAGTTCGGATCTCTCCTTCCTCCCCAGGCCGTGTCCGTACCGGCGACAACTAAACACAATTACCTTGAAGACATGTAACACAACTTTCTGTCAGAATACAAAAACTGGAATTTACTAAATGGAAAGTAAGTAAGATAATCTTTATTTTACAGGATGAAATCCACTGACACCAAATCTTGATACTGTGAGCTTTAAGAAATTCTATGAGCAGAACAGAAGAAAGTTGTAAAATAGCACGTTCTAGTTGGTCTTGGAGACTCTGTACCATAGGCAAACTTTTTTGCCTAGATAGCACTTCTCTACCAATAGATAGGAAAGCAATTCTCAGGCATATGGGAAGATTTTTGAAGGATGGGTCTTCCTTTTTGTGTGACACAGAAAGGGAGAAAAATAAACAAAATATAAACTCCTTTGCTTTTACTTTCTAATCTAGATAAGAGACACCACTGCAGCACACCATGGAATATATGAAAGCTCCAGGAGCTGATTTAAAGCCCATTCAGATTTGCCCCTCAAGCACTGCTGCACCCAGGGAGACTAATACCTGTGGAGTTTTCTTTCATGAGCTCTTGAGTCCTACCTTTTTCCAGCTCTCATTTCTCCAAACCAGCAACTCTAATCCTGCAGTGAGGTCTAGCTACACTACCTTTCAGGCTGAAATAAATAGTGAATCCTATGGGGATTTGGTGGGTGGGCGATCCATGTTAAGCTTCCCTACAAAATTTGTAGTGGTTCTTAAAGAAAAAAAATAAACAAAACCTGACAGGCACTGCTGCCTTGGTTGCTGTTCCTTCTGTGCGTTCAAGTCCCAGTGTAGGGACCCAGAAACACAAATCATTATGAAAACACAGAATCAATAAATCTGCACTCCAGGGTCTGAACAGCATACTGGATGCATCTCACTTAGAGATGGAGATTCAAAAGTATAATTTGCTTTGGGCTTTTTTTTTTTTTTTGTTTGTTGGTTTGTTTGGGTTTTGTTGTTGTTTTTTTTATCAGTAGATAGTCACAAATCCTGAATCACATGACAGCTCATTGTTCTCTATGAAGTATCATTGTTTCTTCACCTCAGATTGCAGCAAAGCTCCTATTACAAAATTAAAAAAAAAAAGCCAACCAACCAACCAATGCAGCAACTGTAGCCTACAGGTTTTAATTGCCAAGCAAACTTTGGTAGCAACTTCGTACAGCAATTGTCTTTTGTCTGCAAGCAGTATTCTTAATAACACGTTGTGAAAGACCAGGGGCTCATAAAAACACTACTGTGGGAAAACAAATTACATTCTCTTAATTTGAGCCTGCTCACCATCACTATATAAAGCTGACATCTTTGATAAAAGCTGTCTTTGGTTGATATTTTGAGCAATAAAAGAATTTTCCCAATCTTGAAGCGGCCCGGCTAAGCCACACATCCTTATTACCCAAGCTCTGGTGCAATATTATGACCTTCCGCACCACATCTGCTGATTTACACAACTGTCCCTCGCTAGGTGACAAACGTCACTGTTTTCTCTTTGTTAATGAGAATATAGCTTTTAGAAGCACTGAGGTATCACAACACTTCCCAAATAGATGCTATTTTTCTTAATGTTTTGCAAGCACTGCAGAGACAGTGCAAGCAATGACTCAGCTCCAAGACCACTTACATAAAAATGGAGGGAAAAGGAGTTAACCAATATATACATAAATGTATCAAGCAAAAGCAACTGGCTGCCTGGGCTTTGGGCAATCTTTCAAAGATGAGTACCGCCTTCCACTGTCTCGTGATCTTCTTTTCTTTATTATTATTACTACTAGTAGTATTTATTGTTATTGTTATTATTTTGTAGGGAATGGTTTAATCTTATTTTACTTATGCTTTTAGCCTATTTATTGTTCTCCAAGTTGGTCCTTCAGGAAGGAAGAAGAAATGTTTCAAAACACACTGCAAGACAATGGCTCATACCCACCTAATGTACACACTACAAATTCAATATGCAATACACCAGGAAAAAATACTGTTGCTAAGCAGATGAACCCTCTTTTATCTGAAATAGAGTGAAAGACACCAATTCTGACTCTAAATGCTCCACCGTGCAAACAAGCTCTGTAATGCAATGTATTAGCTAGAACATGCAGTGTTGTCTCTCTGTTGCTTTAACCAATTCTTAGTTGCATTTTAAAATAAACATCATGGTTTGAAATTTGTCAATATGGGTAAGCAGAATCTTCCAATTAATTTTTAATTATTTTATTTCATTATACTGGTGAAGCAAACTGGTTGATTTCTCTTCCTCACTGGTACCCTGCAGCAGATGGCTCAGAGAAGCTATTTCATTAGAATAACCCCACTAATTTCACATTCTGTTTACAACTTGCATATGGCAAGATGAGCATCTCACCTCACAAACTTCCAGCATGCTGTACAGGTCAAAAAAAGGGCAGTGTGTTTTCATGAAATCTTATCCCTCCAGTCTCCACCAGAACACAGAATATTTGGGGCTTCTTTTTGCAGTGCCCAACCCTTCAACAGTGATTCAGTGCAAGCAATACTGACCTTTCCAGCAGCTGAGCCTACCTGGGGTCATCCACAGTCTTGCCTATGTGTCTGTCTTCTCCTGACATCAGCTTGGCTCTTGATCTTCTGCTTCCCAAATCAGCTACAGAAGGGAGGAGGGATGGGGCTCCCCATGTAAGTGGCACAAGTAAGCACCAGAAATGCTAAAGATGCCTTTCCCCCCAGTTGCCTGAGGACTTTTTGAAGGTCATGCCATGTTGCTTTGACTTCTCATAAAGAAAGTATTTTCAACATTGCTCCATTCATCACTCATTTTACAACATTCAAATAAACCAGAGAAGAGCTCTTAACATTTGAGAATTCGTTTAGAAATACATGACTTTCATCTATTTTATCTATGGAATCATGAAATGCTGTAAAATTTGCCATTTTTTACACAGCCGCCCTCTGAAGAAGCTCGCTGCTGTGATTTTACTGAGCCCTCCATCAGCTTAGGACAATGTGTAAAAAGATAACTTAGCTGAACAACCTACAAAATATTGCTTTGAAAATCATTATTGTTCCTCTGCGTTTTTAAATTATGATACTACCTCATCCCAAGGACTTCTAATAGCCAGAATTCATAAAAGATGGGAATTTTTATTTTAATTTTAATTTTAATTATAGACTTTAAATCATAGAAAACACCCTTTGAAGTTATGGACATGATAAATGAAATTTACAGCATGAAAAAAAAAAAAACCACCAACACAAAAGGAGGAGAAGAGCTTTTATAGAAAACTCAGGTAAGTGACTAGAGATGAAGTAACTGAAATTCCAAAGAAAGAACTTAACACTATGAGGCAGTTGATCTGTATCTCTACAGAAGTTAAAACGGGATCCCTTCTAAACAGTTTTAAACTCACCTGATAAAATATCACACAGAAACTATGTGTAAGGCAAATAACTGAAGAGGTGGAAAAACTGTAAGGCAGGGGTAAGGCATAATTACCATCTTCGCTATGGTTTTATTGCTGCTGACTTGCTGTCGTGGCGCCCAGAGTCCTACAGCCAGTGAGGGCACACATTGCAGGAGCCAGCACTAACTCCTCATGGAGCCTCATCCTTTGTCCTCCAATAGAAACAACTGACAAACTCCTTTGCACCCATTAAAAATCCCTCTCTGCTCATGCCCTTGGGACCTTATTCTGCAAATATGGTGCGTAGAGAATTTGATGTTATTTGTGTACTTCTAAAAATTAAATGATGAAGATGCTGAAAAATGGAAAACAAGCAAACCAAAGCAACACAGACATACCACAGATATGTTCTTCTATCACTCTGCTGAAACCTGGAATTGGAAAACCATCTCTTCCCCTTTTGTGGCCAATTATGCTCCCCAGCAAGCCCACTTTCACTTCGGGTTTCGCAGCCACGGGCTCTGACAAATGGAGCAGTGCAGGAGGTCACGCTTCGGGTCCCCCTCCTGCGGGAACCCCTCGGAACCACGAGGTGCCACAGCCCAGCACCCCGCGTGCCTGCGGGTGCTGACAGACACGGACACCCCAGCCTGGCCTGAGACACGGCCACTGCTCGGGAACTCGACAGTCACTTGGGAACACCATGCACAAGGAGGGAAAAAAAAGGCTCTGCTGATCATTGCTTACCAACACAGGACTCCCCGGAAGGAGAATAGCTTCCATTGTCATGGAAACCGCTTCTGCACTCACAGTGGTACCACCCTGGGAGGTTAACACAGCGTGAATGGTTGTGACACTCAATGATCCCCTCTGCACACTCATCAATATCTGCCTCAGAGAAAAACACAAGCCAGCCAGGAAATTAATTTCCTTTGACACCAATACTGTAGGTTTGTTTTTTTTTTAAATCTTATTGGTTTGGAGTTTTTTTAAAGATTTCCTTTAATAGATGGATCAAGGTTTATTACAGTTCCAAACAACAGACATTTAAAGCATGACTCACATAACAACAGTAAAATATAACAATAATACATCATGTAATCTGTTACAGACAAGACATTCTTTTACACCATGATTTGTTGAAAATGCAAAGCAAACATGCAGATTTTTTGTTCCTTGTTTGGTTTTTTGTGCTGAGGATTTTTGTTTGCTTTTTTAACTCAGAAATTCCATTTGTCTACACATAAAGAGCATTGCAGAACAGGTTGTCCACTGAAAAGGCAGTTTCAGCAATACTCCTGCTTTACAAACTGCATGTGCCAGAACACCTTGGAAAAAAAAAGCATTTTCTTCAGGATTTGTGTTTCCAGCATTCAGCTGCAATATTGGCAGCTATCTGGAACTGAAGGTGCTCAGAACACCTCGCAAACACTGGTTAATCTCTTTTGTTTGTATGATCAAAATAAATACCTAGTACAAGTGTAACAGCGTGTGACAAACAGAAAAAGCAGTCCACGTTTCAGCTGCAATAAAAGGTTTAGCTGGAAAAGAGTGAGGCAAATGACAGCAAGTCTGCAGCAATGGAAAGATACAGCATGATGAATACCCTGCTGCCTTTCAATATATATGCTGTTTTTAGAAAGGGGTTTCTCAAATTTCTTTAACACATTTAATAGAGACCTCGTAATTGCCAGTAACCTTGGCTAATCATAGCTGGCACCTGGCTGCTTCTCCCCTTTGAGCATTTTTCAGCACATTTTGTAGGGTTGTAATTAAAATTAGCAAACTAATTATATGTTAACCTTGTGGTAATTTAAGAAGCCATTATATTTTCATTCCTCTATTCAGCTCAAGTTTGGTTTTTTTTTTTAAATTTTGGACAGTTTTCAGCTGGGTAACTTATCAATTAAAAGGAGAATCAAATTATTCCCAAATTATTCCAACTTTCACCCACTGAGATTTTTTCCCTTGGCACACTTACAATGTGCATAAAATCACGCACACCAAACCAAAAAAATCTTGGTGAAAAGAAGTTTGGAAACTACATTTATCTCTGCAAGCATCAAAGGACAAATGTCTCATGATCTTGATGCAAGTCTGAGTTAAGGTGATTAACTAACCAGAGAGTGTAGATTTTATCTCAATTTACAAAATACATACACCAATATGGTTTCATGACTGCACTGGAGTCATGTTGATGTACATGGAAATCGATCTGAATGAAGTATCCTTCAACACATCCCATTTTCTTACATCTTACAAGCAATACCATAGAGGAGCTCGATTTTTCCTCATTTCAGTAACAATATTTATTCTTGTTGAAATGTGGCTGAGAAACCTAAAAAATGCTGTTTTCCAAGATTCGTGTTCACCCTCACTCAAGCATGAACCAAGTTATCTACATAACACGGTCATAAACACTATTTATTTCTAGCTTTATTCAGCTCCCATCTAACAATAAAATCAATTTTTAAATGCTTTAAGATCTGTCACTGCTGCCACCTTTTCTGTACCTTTTACTTTGTGGAAGCTAATTTTAGTGTTAAAACACTGCACGAATCTACCTGTCCATCAACGGTGAGTGCTGCTTGCGAACTCCAACACTTGCAATTCATTACAGCAAATGGAATTTATAACCATGATCTTTTCACATGTCATGGTTGATGAAACAAGTTTAATCCTATTTGGAAAGCAAATGACTTTGCTACTGCAGGTCGATTGCAAATGAATTCTTCTTCTTACTTTCCTTTCTTCCCAGTGTTGGACTGGAGGATGTTCCTGTTTAAAGACTGCTTCCTTGTGTCAGTCCTGTACTGGACTTCTATCTGTTCAATTTAACATTTTTAATTTACAAAATTAATAGAGTGTTCCTGAAGTTCATTTCTAAACTTTAGTCCTTTCAAAAGTACATGATTTAGGCTCATGGTAAAGGACACTAACTGACTAGCAGGTTACTTTTCAGAAAGCCCATCTGCCAGGGTACCAAAACTAAGCAACACTTTATTCAGTGGAAGAAGAGCAGTTAGGTTATGTCTCTACATTATGTCAAGAAGTAAAATAATACATAGAACTCTTCCAAGACTATGTGGCAGTACCATACCTGTTACAGCTTTTGTTCCCTGATGTGTAGGGAGACACTAACCAATTTCTTCAGCTAGGAAAAAAATACTTGCTTTCAGTTTTACAGGTTCTTCCTTTACTTCCTTGGTCTGTTTAAACCAGTGGAGCTACGCCAGCATTGTCCTATCCACGCTGGGGGCAGTGGGCAAAGGGCAAGAGAAGCTATGTGGGCTGTTTTGGGAAAATCTGCCATGACAGACACCACTGGTGCGGAAGCAACTAAAAAAACTCTTCAAGCTCTACTTCCCACCACTACCTCTCCTCTTCAGGTTAAGCTCAGCACTCCTCCTTGCTCCCCAGCCCAGCCTTCTCCTGCATGCAGGTGCTAGATACAGGCTGCGAGGATGGTGCAGGAAGGTAAATGGGGAAGCAACTCTCCCTCTGCTTCTGCAGCACGTTAGGATTCCTTTGCAGCACATCAGCAGCAGCAGCACGTGATATGATATGCATGAAGAGCGGGATCAACAAGGAAAACCCTTAACAGCATCTCCATTTATCTGACACATTACTGTTTCTTGAAATGGTGCACATAAACAGTAAAAGGGTTGGAAATACCATGATGAGATCTGTAAGCTTCTCCTATGATCCTGTGCATTATTTGTAGAATACATATAAACATAGGTCTGAGGGAATAGAAAATATTTGGGATGTTTCAGAAATTCAGATTTAGGATGCTCAGAATACGGAGAGGGAAAAGCAAGACACAGCTTTATAAAATGGTGTGTCATATACCATGACATTATTTAGTTCATTTAATAGACCATTTCCAGCTGGACATCCTATGTCTTTTCAAAACACTTTTTTTGAGGATTTTTATGCACAGAAAAATGTTGATATACATAAGGCCTGGTTCAGGGCATTAGAATCAATTCACTTCTCTTCATCTTTGCTTTTCCATCTTTAGATTCTAGCACCATATTTGCATACTTGCCTCAGGATAAAAGTCTTTCTATGCAAGTCTGGTTTGGGGTTTTGCTATAGAATTTGAGTTATATACACACTATTTTTGTGTGTTTTGTGTGTGCAGCTGCTTACCAGAATGTGCTATATGTACTTTCTTCCTAAAGTTATGTTAAGCTGAAATGAAAGTGTGTAATTCTGACCTGTGAGTGAAAACAGTGTAGAAATTCTAATCTTTTTCAAAGGAGCACTTTAAAACCTGATCAGAAATTCTGTCACTTCACACAGGCCAGAAGAAACAACTGGTGGGCATCTTCTGGCTGTGTTGCCATGCTGTAGGTGCTGCCTGCCCTGGGTGCTCCTGGCAGCAGGATGGGCAGCAGGATGGGCTTTCTGCATGTCTGCGTTAATATCTAAATTGTCAAAAACTGAGTGCTTGTGAGAAACAGCCAATTTAATGTTTCCTTGGGAACTGAAAATTTTCACAATCTTAATTTTCCTCTGCAGTCTCTGGCTAAATATCTGCACTATCTTTGCATTATGGGTAGTATTTTCCATTTCTTGTTTTAATGCAACTTATGACATGGCTGCTCTTACCACCATGAAACTATTTTTGCTTTTTTTTTCATTCAAGCCATGTTATAATGTCCATGTAAAAGGAGATCTTGTACAGACCATCCTGTTGCCTGCTTTTACCCCACTCAGTCATTTAACTGCCATTAGCAGAGAACTGTTAATGGATCTGGCAACAGTCCACTATAGTGGCTTTGCAAATGCTCAAAAATGGCACATTTTTGTATTGAAGAATAAAGGCACCAGTTGGTTTTGTATAAGCTCTTGCAGGATGTCCTTTAAGGACAGGTTTGTAATTTTTACTTTTAGCATCCCAGCTTCTTGCATTATTCATGAAGGTATTTATGCAGACAAGATAAATAGGATAATTTATCTCAAAATAAAACACAATGGCTTCAGAACCCTGAGAAAAAGTAAAATTAAAATAATTCAATCTTTTCTAATGCCCCATCACATTTAAGTCACTGTGTGATAATACTAAAAGGAAAACTGTTCAGTGTCATGCAACAGCTAGCAATCTACAGTTTCAATGAGACAGAAGAGTTTTATTGTAAAAGTGTCTATTTATCAAACCAGTATTGTATTCTTTTTCATGCAAAAAATATACATTCCTTATCTTTAGTTTCCATTGACTAGGAGACTTACAAGCAGGAAAAACGTGTTCTAACAAGAAAGGATCACACAGGTCTCAAGCTTCCTGAATTAAAATTGTACCTTGAAAGCTGACTCCATTGCTTGCAGAGCACTACAGCTTTGTTTTCCACATTACAGTATTTTCCTTCAACATAAAAACACCACAAAAATGTACCCAGCCAACTGAGGCATTAGTTATATTTAGCACACAGCCTCTTCTCATCTCCTATTCCAGCCTAAGCCTCACTTCCAGAAGACAGAGACAGCAAGAAAGGGATGGCACTGGCAGCACTATGCAAACAGTGTCCCTGCTGCAAAGGATTCATTCGACTATTTCAAATAAACCCTGGAAGCAAAGACAACTACTTTGGATGAGAACAGATGAAAAAATCTCTTTCTCTCTAAAAAACTCCAACAAACCCTCCCATCTGCCTACCTCTACAGTTTTACATAAACTTATATAAAGGCTGGATTTTATCCTTTGTTATTAACCCTTATATGTTTTATATTATTAAATCTCTATATTAGCTTTGAGAGTTCACTACAAGAGGGGCCTGCCTGTATTTTTAAACATACGCAATACAAAGCAGAAGTACAGTGCCAGCAGCCACCCTTAAAGTCTGCTAGATTTTCCCAGTGCAAAGTAGGAGAGGCTACAACACTCTGACCTTGTCGCAGGTTTGCAACCCAGTGTGCCTGGAATAGCAAGGATAGAGCTGGAACTGCAATTTAGCTGTTAAACAAATGGTAACTTAGAGAACACAGATAACTCTGTAATTAAGTTACATTTGAATAATGACTGGTGGCTGTTGCTCAACCTCATGGGGCCACTTTATTCGTAAGACAACAGAGATACTAAAAACCAGAAAGGACAGGAAAGACATCAGTCTGAGAACTATCTATTGGCATTTTTAATCATCGATTTTTAGTTTCACAGCTTTAAGTATCTCAGGTGATAAAGACTGCCCCCATCTCTGCCTGAAGCCAGCAGCAAGCTTTGGAATAACTGCTCAGGAAGTTTTTCCTTGACATTTAGCCTCCTTTTTAATTATGTTCATTTTAACTCATTAGGAGATTTTAGGCAAACAATCAACACCAAATAACATATTCCTCTCTCCTCAGTAGCCGTGGCTGTTTTCACAGAGTGATTTTAATTGCTTTATATTTATATTGGCCTTTGCACTTCCTTCTCAGGCAGGAATAGCTTTGCCTGTATCAATGGTACAGGCTTCGGTCCATTTTTCTATTTTGAGGACACAGTGGTAAACCACAAAACTTTAAATTTGTTAAGACAGTGAATAAAACTCACATTCATGAATAATCAAACCCACACGAAGAGTTTAATAGCACTCAATGGCTTTCAGGGGTGAAATGTGTGCCCACCACTCATTATAATTAAAGAACAGCTGTAATATGCTTTATTGTGTAATTCTGGACCAGTATAAAGATTTTAATCATTTGAAACTCATGTGCAAATTTAGAATGATGAGTTTACCAAGAATAAATGGAATTAAATCGGTATCAGAATAACACAGACTAGTTGTACCAGCATTTTTTAAGATTAATTCTTTTAATATATAACATCTAATCTATTGAAATTCATTTTAGTACTTTATATATTTATACACAGTCCAAGATGATGTCTTTATGATTTTAGTGCATGTCTCTCTCATACCCTCATATTCATTGATTTCCATGCTAAATATGCAGCACACTTGGAGTATGCAACTGAAAGGTCCCGGATCATTTAAATAAATCTTACTTCACAGGACTGGAGTTGAAAAAATTTTTTCTTCTCATATTTAAAGATTACTGGGTGGTGTAGGACATAAGAATTGGAGCCAGACCATTCAGTAGAAAGCCTGGCAGGGTAAGGAGCTATTTCATATTTAGTATTGCATTTGAGTTTTCATTGCAAACAGGATTTTAATTATCGCTCCACAAGCCAGAAACAGACTGTCTTCACAATTAGTAGGTTAAGTTTCAAACTGAGGCAGAGACTTTCTGTCAAATTTGAGGCCTATAGTCAATATGTCTCTCAAGCCACATCATCCTGAAAACAGCAGGGCTACTAGCCCAGTATTTAATGTATTCCAGCTCTTGGAACAATAGTGCCAATCATGCATAATGTAGCTGGTTTGAAGATGGGCGTGGGGAACACACAGGTCAAAAGAACCTTTTTGCCAACTCCAGCCATTACTGAACTAATGACACTGAACTTTAGAAGTTTAGCTCATTGCCTACTAACACCTTGCACCTACTGGCAGTATCCCACAGTTCTCCAGGAATGTCCTTTCTTAGTCTTTTTGACATTATGCTGCTCCTAAACATACTGGAGCACTTTGTCAGGACTCTGAATTTAGTATTTTTCTACCTATTTAGGAACAACATGTGGTCTCCATGCTACAGCTACCCATGTAAATCAATCTGGTAGCATTACTGCAGAGAAACTGAACTGCAGACCACTCGTAAATCATAGACCACCACGATTTAATTTATGTAATATATATTAATATATCTTTATTGGTAGAAAGATAAAATGTGCAATTAACAGCTGAGATGAATAAGGCAGAGAGAGATACAAAGAACTTTTCGAAGTTGTCCAAAGCCAAACCGTGAGAAACTTCTCAATTTTGTAAATCCAGTCCACTATCCTGCCATTTACGATATAAAAATGTTCTCAAGCAACCAGGTAGAGGCAAGGCCAACTTTCGCTACCCTCATGATATATGAACATGGGCTTTATTTTTTAAGAACGTTCAGTATCTTTATGCACAACTGCTAATACAATTAAACTGTGATACTGGAGTTTTATCTGCATGTATTATACATAAGCAACTATTCAGAGTATTAGATATGCATACTAGAATAAAATGAAAAAACAAGATCAATAGGAGAGGTCTGTTGTGTCAATGGACTTTAATCAATGGAGCCCTCAGCACACAGAGGTATTCTACACAGCCAGGATTACACAGATTTCTAAAAAGAAAGCTCAAACCCATTCCTAAAGCAAAGTACTTTTATGTACACAGCTGCTTTAAGCCTATTGAAAGTATAACTGCTGTAAATTCAGATTCACTGAATTTACAATGACTGGTAAAACCATACTAAAAACTTGCTACAGATTGCACAATACATTTCAGAAAATCTGCATGGCAAAATACTAAGTATCTCATTAAAAGACTAACATATTAGTAAGAATAAAAAGTACTTTCGGCAAGTGATTTTGGCATCCTGCAATTAAACAGTTGTACATTCTTTGCCAAGATCACAAAATTTAAGAAGAATCACCTAAAGCGGATAGATGTTAAGACAAAAGAGCTGATGGGTGCCAACCAGCTGGAACGCAGCTTGGCACAAAAGGAGCTGGGGGTCCTGGTGGACACCAAGCTGAACATGAACCAGAAAGATGACTCTGCTGTGAAGAAGGTGGATAGTGCCTTCAGCTGCATTAAATAAAGTATTGCCAGCAGGGTGAGGGAGGTGATCCTTCCCTCTGCTCAGCGCTGGCGAGGCCACACCTGAAGTGCTGGACCCAGTTCTGACCTCCCCAGCACAAGAGAGAGATGGAGCAGCTGTGGAGAAACCAGCCTTGGGACACGAGGATGAGCAAGGGCTGGGGCATCTCTCGCAGCAGGAAAGGCTGAGAGAGCTGGGCCTGTAGCCTGGAGAGGAGAAGGCTCAGAGGGGATCCTACCGACACATATAAATACCCAAAGGGAAGGTGTGAAGATGATGGAGCCAGGCTCTTCTCAGTGGTGCCCAGTGACAGGACCAGGGCCCGTGGGCACAAACTGAAACACAGCAGCGCCCATCTGAACATCAGGAAACACTCGTTCAGTGTGAGGCTGACCAGGGAAGCTGTGGAGTCTCCATCCTTGGAGATATTCAAAAGCCATCTGGATGTGCTCCAGGGCAACTGGCTCCAGGTGGCCGTAACTGAGCAGTGCCGTTGGACAAGGTGACTCCCAGAGGCCCCTTCCAACCTCAGCCATTTCGTCATTCTCTGATTCTGCCTCAGAGGGAATGCTCACTTGAATGAAAACCGATGAACTACACAGGCTGCAGGCTGCAAATTGTTTCATGAGAGCTACAAAAGATGAATGAAACCTCTTATAAAAGAGGACACTGACAAACAGCATTCTCTACCCAACTTACCAACTGTCTGCAATCCAGCGCACTGCACAGAAGGAATCATGCAGGTGACACTGGCCCTATGTATAAAAGCTTCATGGATGAGCCTCAGCATTATTACCCAGTGCCATCAGACTTCATGCACAATCTTTAGGTACAATGCATAAGCAATATATCACTCCATCTAGCACTTGAAATGCTCAAGTTCAACATCAAAGAGTGATAGAAATAGCCTATTATCTTATCTAGAACACCCTGTGACAGAGAAAAGATGTTCCCTTCCATAAATTCTTCGGTGATTTGCCTCAACCAATTTTAGAACAACTCACATGATGAGTCCTCCCCTACTTCACTGGGAAGATTCAATTGCAGCCCAATAGTCCACAGCGTTAGGAAGTTCTTTTGATTAGTTTGAGCCCTTCTATAAACGAGTATATCAAAACAGCACTTGTCAAAACAATTTCACTGTTAACAGGAGGCAGCAGCTGATGAGAAAATAATAAAGAGCACATTTTCTTCACTGTGGCTGGGGTGGCTGAGTGTCAGTCATTCTCCTTAAAATTCCCATGTGCCAAAGGGCACAAGAAGCAAATTCAAATTACAGGTTTAGATTATAATAGTGTGCACACCCTATAGCACCCCTGAGAATTTAATAATAATGAGAAATATTCTCAATTAGTTTTTTTAAATCTTGAACTGATTAACAGCTTCAGAAAAGCATTTTCATTCATACAGTAATAAATTCTCCCAAGGAAGCAAATCCCCAAACAAGCAGTACAAAATAAGCTCTTGAAATCATAAGCAAAATAATGTAAAGCTCTCTGCATCCTTAATTAGGGATGAAAATGGTTCAGGAAGGGCTGATCAATAAAGTGCAAATGATAAAAATGTATACTTTTGGAGAATGTGTGAACACAGTTTCATAAAAAGATGAAATCTGTGGTGGGTCTTCCACACAGCACACTGAATTGCAACTGCTCTCATCAAGGGAAGATCCCCAGCCACCTTGGAATATATACATTAATTTCTAATAGTAAGAAGGATGCACAGAAAGACCTTACAATAGATACCAAATAACAGAAGATTGGAAGGGCTGCTTATGAAAAATCAAGACTCTTGCACCACTTTGCCTATTTCTTTGTGTTCATCATGCAAGTAGAAGATATTCTCTATTTTGGTCTGCTTGAACTTTCTCCAGCCCCACCACCTTCCATCTGTTACCCACCACCCCCTCCACCAGTGCAGTTAAATTTACCCATGTTCCCAACTCTGTCACACCATGTGCACAGTCATAAAAAGCACTTCGGTGTCGTGATTTCCCATGCACAACCCAGGAAGTTTGAGAAACACGAAAAAAGTGTGCTTTCCCAGTTATACCAGGACAGTGCCATATTTCACTTCACTACATGATCAGAGTCAACGTGTTGCAAAAAAAATCTACAAAAATTTGCTAAACCAACACGATGTATCCACTCACACCTTCAGAAGGAAGGTGAGGATTCATCCCAGATGCTCGACTGTCCTGTGCATCCTCAGGAGTCAATGAGCTGAGATACAGAGTTTAAAATACTGGTTGCTAATGTCTTCATTTTCTTCAACACCTCAAACCAGAATTTATTCCAATGTTGAACTTATTTATTCTGTATAATACACTGAAAAATTGTAAACATTTATATGTACTTTTAATCAAGCTAGAAAGATAACCCCCCAAAGGACTCAAAATTCCAGAAGTCTTAAAACCCTTCTTAAAGTGAACTTCCTATTTCACGTGTATTCTAAACCTAATTAAGGAGAGTAAAGTATACTAATGTCTGTAAAAGCACAAGGTTGCATCCAGTGTTTCTTCCAGGAGAAAAACTCAGTCATTAGTGTTACCCTTCTTTTTCAACAGTGCAATGAATATCTCCAAATAAATAAGAAGTGCCTTATTCCTTAGCATAAAATGTACTTTTTGAAAGCATATGCTTTCTCTTTCAATGTTAATTACAGATTGAATTTTTAACTTCACTAAATCCTTAGTTGTGACTTTGATCAGACCCCAGTTTCCCCAGCCTGGGTGCTGCTTCAGACATCAATAATTCTAATTAAACCAGCTCTGAGATACAAGTACATCATTTCTCTAAGCAATTAAAAATGTGCAACTGAAGTAAGTAGAGAATCTTCAAAAGAAAGCCAGTGGACTCATCAAATGATGACAATAATAATAATAATAATAACGACAACAATAATAATATATTGTACTTCTATATTGTCCTTCATCCTGTCATCTCAAAATACTTCGTAATAGCACAATACTTTGTTACGAAAAGAAACATATAAAAAGCCTCTGTTTATTTGATTGCCTGAAAGGGGTTTAATTATTCATGATGAAGGTACAGTCACTGCTTGCTGCATGAACAAGACCTCCAATCACTAAAACCACATATTTATCCAAATTGGTTTTGTGTCCTTCATTTCATTAAATTAATGAAGTTTTATTATACCTAAGTTGAATTCAATTGTTTTCATTAGCATTCCCAAAGGAAAGAGTTCCTCATAGTAGTTGATTTTACAATTTGAAGACTACAATATAATTTATTCTCTTCAAATGCACTAACCTATAAAACTGTCCTCAAAAAATGTATCTGCAAAAGCCGGCACATAGATTTTACTGCACTAGGAGGATCACCTTGAGCTTTGTAGGATCTCAAACAGCTACATGGTCTAAATATTAGTGGTTGAGGGCTTAGGGTGGTTGGAAAGACTCAGTGGATCTGGCTAGATGAGTAAATTTGGGATTAGACAAGCACCAACAGCTACTGGGGTTTAACACTGGTGCTACTACTGTCCCTGTGCTTGATCTTAAAAAATTTCTCTGCGTTTCTGTTTATCTGCAAGCAAATATTTTCGACACTACAAAAACCTTTAGTAGCTCTTCGTATACACTTCAGATAGTATGTAGATGAAAGAATGAATGTACGAAATGCTATCGTTTTACAAAGAGATTTTATATATGGATATAAGTATATGCACAGTCTTTGTTTCAGAGCTTCATTATCAGTGAAATGAGGTTGATCTGTAGCACAAAACATTAAAAAAAAAAAAAATTGTGAGCATCTCTTTAAAAAAGCTGTCCTATGTACATTTATGCATTTAGGAGCAAGACTAATTTCAAGAGGGGAAAAAAAATCAGTGTAAACAGAGCACTTATCCTGTCCCTTTAGATTTCTTTCCTTAATTGCGCTGGATATGCATCTTTCTTCAGAGACTGTGGTCTCCATCCTGCACATTAGATCCAGATCAGAGATTGGGTGAGGTGAGCTACTTCAGACAGTGTGACAACTGTGACTCATGTCATGAACAAGGACAACAGCAGTGGTGGCTTAGCCATGAACATTGGAGGACGTGAGCAAGAGAAGGTTGCAGGGAAAACTGTTCCACAGTAGAAAGTATGTCCTCAGCTAACAAATAGCAACAGACAGTGGAAATTACTCTTAGGGCCACATGAAATCACCTAATATGTCTTAGTCTGTAAGATTTAAATCACCTGAGAGTCAGTAAAAAAGATGCTTACTGCCTGACAGTAACTTAGGCCAATGGCAGCTCTAAAATAGATGAGCACTAAATACCACTAAAGCATTTGGCATGCAACTGGCAAGGAACCTGGGACCACCAAAGCAGAATATAAAATACCTGGCTTTGCAAAACAAGGTTTACACAGATTGTGAAACACAGCAGATAAAAGGCAAAATGAGAGATGCACATTTTATTTAGTTCTTAACATGTGCCAACTTAGAAATCCTACAGACTGTCATCTAAATTTATGAAATACAGTAAAAGAAGATGCCATTACTTATTCTTCAGTTATCTAACATATTACCCCAAAATTCATCAGTCTTTTAGATGCAAATCTTATTTTCTTTAATATCTAGTCAAAATATTGATTTTGTATTTTTTTTTAAGATGCGGTCATTTATTATCCTCCTATGGATACTTTCTCAGTAAAACTACCTTATTTTCCAGGATACTTTCTCAGTAAAACTACCTTATTTTCCAGTAACTGAAAATTTGGTTTCTCACAGATTTTCAGTTATAGGAATAATTTTAGTTCAAACCATATCCCCAACGGAGAGTTGGGTGCTTTCAGGCTACAATTCATCTAACACCTCCTTCAGATGCTGCCTTAGGAGAAGATGCATCATGCATTAGAAACACCTATTTCTCGCCACTCACCGTAAGAAGAAGTTTAGCTGACTACCTCAAAGGCAGACAGCCACGATCTCTCTCATTAGAACAGGGTAAGATTGTTCTATTTTGGTTGGCAAAGCGTGCATCTACATGAGAAAGAATCGGTGACAACTGTGCGGAAGGGCTCTGTAAATCTCAATTACGTATCAGAATCTCAGAGCAATTCAGACTGGCTGGGGTGTCAGAGGTCTCCAGACCAAGCTGCTGTGTCCAGCAGAGCCCATCGTGAGGGCAAGCCAGAGCTGCCCAGCTCAGAGCTGGGGGTGTGGAAAACCACCCCCCTCCCATTTAGATGTGCCCCTGGGAGACGTCACGCCCTCCTCGCTTGATGCACTTCTGCAGGAGCAGCAGCAACAACTGCAGAGAGCACAGCAGCTGCAAGGAACAGCTCCAGACACCCATGGGAGGCCACTTCTCAGAAAGATGAACATAAATTTCAAGGGCTCATCTTCAGCGCATGTGGACAAGTAAGCTACCTGGGGCTGTTTTGGCCTCTTTAATGGTCCAGTGGGAAACCTTGGATGGAGGAAAGAGTTGAAAAGCTATGAAAACAGGGTTTCTAACAATGCTTTAAGGGAGATACATTTTACAGTAAGCCTACATTTTATTTTTCTTATATCCATTTTTATATCGTCCTGTTTTCTTCCTTCCTTTTTATTTTCTGATATAGAATACAAAGTTCATGTGACAGTATAAAGAAAAGCTAGCACAAGGAAGAATATTCCATACACTGAGCAACACAAACGCTGCCTTTTTACAGACCATGCTTTGAGCTTTGTCCTAGGCTGGCTCATTTTGGTTGCTCTGACTATTCCAGGAAAGTATTCCTACCCTTTCAAAGTCAGACAACCCACACATGTTCTGCTAGCAAAACCTTGATCAGGTTTCTTGCCTTCTTGCACCTGCCAGTGATCACTCATCACCTTGTCTGAATTCTTCTTTTTTTCACAAAGACCTATGTAACAGAGGGTTTTTGGCCTAAGCACGCGTAGAACATTCCTCCATTTCCAAGATGGGACTAGAATCTTCTAAACTACTTTAAGAGCTTTCATATTTTATAATCTTTCTCATCAAAGTTTAAGTTTTTACCTTTGTTTATATTGCTTTTAGTCAAAGGCATCTCTTTTAGCCCTGTTAGAATACTGAAAACATGAAATGAGAACTGGGTTTCCTAGGAATAATTGAATATTTATGTCTTTATTTTTCAGGTTCATGTGATCCTTAAAAAATATTAAAAAAAATAAAATTGCTTCCTCCATTAAAGGCCATCAAAATAATACGCAGTGTACAAAGAAATCCCTTTTCCAATTGCTGCCAGCCCTGGAGCTATCTACAGCAGCTATTTCATGACACATAGTTACGCTGGCAAGGACAAAGAGAAAGTGTCCTTGACCACAAACATTAGACTTACTTTAAGGAGCATCATTTTCCACAGAGAAGTTTTTCAAGAACCTAACCATGGCTGTGTCAATACCAGAGAACATATTGTGGTGAAAACCAGTTCAGCTTCTGATTTCAAATTGCTGTGCATTCACCTTGGCATAACAACTGTAAAGGTACCATTTTCCGTAATGTAATTCCCATCCTGATGTGGAGATATAGGGCCGTATTTGAGCTCCATGGACTGCACTTTCAGGAAGGAGATGCAATCCCCTAGAGTGCTACCTTCCGAACATCTCATGTCAGAAAAAATAAATACAAAAAGCAAAGTCAGGATAGAAAACTTAATTCTGAATGAAAATTCCATCTTTTTTTTTTTTTTATTACATCAAAGCATGTCCTGTTTGTTGCAAAGGTGCAGTTTGGCACTTGGATCAAAGCATCTCCTGGCTCTGCTGTACTGAAGTTGAAGCGTCAAACTGTTTCACTGCAACACTAATAAGAAATGCTTTGATGTATTTACGTGTGTGTGTGTGTGTGTGTGTGTGTGTGTGTGTGTAAAGCACTTCAGTAATTACTTTGTAACCCATTATATTTTTAAAATAGTTTACCCAACTATAATTTCTTATTATGATACGTCACGGAAGTTACCCCAACCATTACATGACTGTTACTGACATCTTATCAGGCAAGATGGGAACAAACTCTAAAGTAACCTTTTGAAATGCAGACATTTCCTGGGGGGGCGGTGGGTATTTGGTGTGTCCATCAGAGAACGCTGTGCTGGGGAACAATGACAGGGCTAAAGAATATCACTCAGGTGCCTTCTGATTAAATTAGAGTTGAGGGACATGCTCATCCTGAGCCAAACATCAAAGAAGACAAGAAACGGTGCATGAAGAATTGGCCTGGAGCCTGTGATGACATACGTCCATCAGAACAAGTCCACAAAACTTATCTTCTACCCCTGGTAAATTGTGTCTCTACAGGTTAACACCAAATCATACCTGATCTCGTCCCAAAACACGTACTTCCAAAAGCTGACTGAAAAACGGGGATCCCCAATTCCCTCACTGGATAGCAGAGACCTGGCTCTGCTCCCCAGCACAAAGAGCAGCTCCTGCATCTGTAAGGGAAGAGAGCACATCCCTCCCAGAACACCGCACTTCTTCCCAGCCCTTCCCAGCTCCGGGGGGCAATCAGCCTTCCCATCAGGGCTCTAGAGCAGGGCACATGTTCAACTACACTGAGATGTGTAGAAAGGGAAATCAAAACACTCAACCGAACATGCGTCAGCCTTGGATCTCTGGGGAGAACAATTTCCAAATATGTTGTTCTGGGTTTGTGTGGCCAGGTTTTGGTAGTAGGGGGGCTACAGGGGTGGCTTCTGTGAGGAGCTGCCGGAAGCTTCCCTCATGTCCAGCAGAGCTAATCCCTGGAGGCTCCAAGATGGATGTGGCTGGATCCTGGTCTGATTTTATTAGTAAAAAATTCAATCAATTTCTCTAATTTGAGCTTCTTTTGCCTGTGCTGGTATTTGGTGAGTGATCTCTCCCTGTCTTTATCTCAACTCATGAACTCTTTGTCATATTTTCTCTCCCCTGTCCCGCTGTGGAGGGGAGCAAGAAAGAGGTTTTGACTCTGAGAGGAGCTCTGTTGGTCAGAGCAGGTGCTGCTAACGCCACAGCTGTGGGTTCAATCCCCTCACGGGCCATTCACTGAAAAGCTGGGCTTGATGAACCTTCTGGGTCCCTTCCAACCCAGAATGGAATCATTCAGCCAGGGTCAACCCACTACAGTCAAATCTCTTTGCAATCTCATTTTTTTCTCTGTGCAAAAGATTAGAAAGTCAATTTCAGGCTTCACATTACTAGCCTTGAAAATTTTATCAAAAATATCATAATAATTCTCCTAATTTTTTAGTTCTGCTTCATAGCTCCAACACACGACTACAAGTGAGGGAGCGCAGAGTGCATGCTTAGCACTATGTTTCAGCTCTACAGAGGACCCGCTCTGAAGCTGCTGAGAAACAAAGATCAAGTTGACAGTTTTTCCTGCTAACTTGAAACAGTTTTTACCGTTTCCAAGAAAACTGAATAGACTTTCACATGCAATTAATCAGTTGGATTGCCCAGATTCACATTAATTTTTGTTCTCATTATTCATCACCTTCTTATTTGTCTACACTACCCTTTTTAGCAAAACACCATATTATTTTTCTTCAGATTTGAAACCCTTTGGACCCTTTGGTTCTACAGCTCATAAAATTCTGCTTCTTGAACAGCATAATACTATTACTTTATCTTTTTCTCTACTTCTGCATAGCTTATCGCCAAAGCTTGTGGTCTCCATGGATTTATAATTGCTTACCATTTACTATATTGATAGTTAGAGACAATTTACTGATACACCTTAGCAGGAAGACAAAAAACCAATTGTCTATTTCAATAGCTTATTGAAAATGTATTGGAAGAATGTCAGAAAATAACTGATCCATATTCTGAAGCACTGGTTGTCAAATGCCATTTTTGCTTACATAAAAGAATTTGATAAATCATATATCTCATAATTACCTTTTGAAAATTTATTTTATGCTGATTTTAAACTTTTTTTTTATATTACTTCTTAACACAGTATGCAGTCTTTGTGCAGACAAAAAAAATTAATTAATTTCAGTTTCTTAAGATAATTTGTCCTGTTGCTACTTGTTACAGTTTCTCCAATTTGTACTATAATTTAATGGCTTAACACTAATATATGCTCTAGTACCACTGTTAAGCCATGAAAAGCCAAGACGAGAAGAAAGAAATAATATACCAACAGCAATACTGAAGATGAAATTTTAATATTCCCATTCCTGATGAATTTCTGGAAGTATTTGCAAATTCACAGGACAAAATACTTCAAAACATACCAAAACGTAGCTTTTGACACACTAACATTTTCTCTAAAAGTAAATTCCAACTTTTTAGCTGCATCAAGAACTTGTCATCCACCCAACATGTTATAGGTACTTGCCATAATATACGTTTCACAGACAGAGAAAAATGAGCCTGGAGCGATGAGGGAAGCACCTCCAGTCACTTAAGTTAGTGGCCTGGTCAGGACTAAAATCTATAGTCTGTGAATTTATTTCCTGACAGTAGACACTAAATTACACCACTGCAGCAATGCTTTGTAAATGTGACAGTTTGGATCACGCTTAATAATTAATATACAACTTGAAACTCTATTAAGCAGCCTGAACAAAATTTGTAATCCAGAAAAGACTGGGTAATTTCATAGACAGAAAAGAGAGTACCTTTCATTCCTGCTATTTGGTACTAAATTAAATGTCTTGTCTTTTCTAAATGTAAGTAATTTCCTATTTGCATTATAATTACACTGTGAAACTTTCTGTGGATAATGAAATAAGTTTAAGGAGCAGCATTTTGGCCCTTTAATCTCTTGAGAAGCAAAGAGATGGAAGCAAGGTGGCCAGAAAGAGAAAAGAGAAAATGAGAACAAATGGTGAGGTTACAAAAAGCATGTGTGAAATGATGATAACAGTTCAGATCAGCCCCGAAGAGCCTATCATTATAAAGATATATTTCCATGTATTACTACTTCTAATAAATAACAAATTTCAACTCTGAAATTAGTCTACTTGTAAAACTTTCTTTAAAGGCTGTTCCATGTCCCGCTTCTTCAGCTACAACAGCCACAAGCTAATGAAAGGTGTGTTTCCAAGAGCCCAACTCTGGGGCAGGCCTCTTGGGGCACTCTAGTTAGTTGGGTTTCAATAAAGCTGATTTTGGAGTTTTAGTTACAATGGCTTTAGCATGAAGCGCAGGGCTGGGCATCCCTGAGAAGGTAGATAAATTGGATACATACAGAAGCAGAACTTACAGCCTCTAGGACATTCCACCTGTGCAAACAGGAGCATTCACAGACATACAATTACAGAATTTAATGAGGGACTACACAGTAGGACATCTAACTTTACTTCTTCACAGCCCCACTACAAGTGACTTTTCCAACTATGCCATCTCAGCATACTCACCAATAAAAACAAGTTAACAGTATCCTTAAAGTTCATGGAAGCTTACTGATTAAAAAAAAAGAGAACTGGGAAACATAATTGCTTTAAACATTTGTCTTGGAGCTCATCTCATATTTTTATGAAAGATATGAAAAAGGAGGCACAACTTTGGTTGGTATGACTGGTACAACTTTGCAAAGCACTGCCAATGCCAAGAAATACCAGAATTTCATTCTGAAAGAAGGGAAAAGTCTTGCCTAATAGAAATGGAGTGAAAAGTAATGATATAATGTGCTTTGTGATTCTGCTTAAGAGCCGAGTAATAATAAGCATTTCTACTAGAAGCTGGGAAATTATCAGTGAGAAATTACTGGGGAGGATGAAGACCGTGGTAATCAATCAGAGAATGATAGGATAAGGAAGATTAGCTTTGTTGAAAAAGGAAAAAGCTATCTAGAATTTATCAACAAAAGCATTTGTAACAAAAACATAAAACTATTAATGCCATGAAACAAGCCATCGTGATGCTTATCTCAATACAATTCTTTTCCAACTCTTTTCAAGAATAAAAAAAAAAAAAGGCAAGAACTGAAGAGAGGCACCAGGACATACAACAATCTATTTTATGAGTTGTAGTGCTCCTCACTTACTTTGCCTGGCACATTCAAAGCCAAGAGGAGATATTATTCCTTTATGTAAACTCATTAGGACAGGTCATAAAAAGGATTTTTTCTCATTTAAGAGGAAGAATGACAAGTGTCAGAACACCAATACAAGCGAGTATTAACTGTCAGGAATAAATCTTGAATGAAAATCAGTGGAAGACTCCTAGCCATAAGAAAGCAATGTCTGAAATATCATTGCAGACTGATGAGCAAGATCGTACCTTTTTATTTTTAAAGAAATACCTATTTTTAGGACAGATCTTGACAAATCCATAAAGAGGACTATGTGACACAGTCTCCCATGGTAAGTGGGAACTAATTAGATCATCTGAATGCTCCTTATGCAGCTATAAAATGCTAGAGACTATTATTTCATTATTATTTGTTAATGTACAATAAAATTCTAAAGGAGACAACACTGTTTATTCTTCATGATATCAGATACCACATGGCAAACCCTGAGCCATTTTCCCTTTCCTGTCTAAACAGAACTGATTTCCATTATAATTTTATTCTTTGTTATAAGATCCTCGCCATCACGTACCAAGCACCCTTGCTTCTTCCCAGATCAGCCAAACACCACTCTGAATACAAAACACGGGCTTCTTTCATACAGGAAGGACTGAGGAAAGGAAAACTAATGATGATTCAACACATATTTTTCAAAAATGTTTGTTGCAACTGCAACTTTTCCTGCAATGTTGCTGGGAACCAGCCAGATCTAGCTGGATATAAACCTCATCCCCTCCAAGTAACTACCTTCTCCTTCACATAAGACCCAATAGATCGTAAGAGCTAATTTAAAAACATTACAATTTCTTGTTCAAATGTGCAATTAAGAAGAGAAATGAAGATTGAGATTAGCAATGGCAGAAGATCTCTAAACTTTATATTACACAATTAACATTTTAAATAGAGGGGGGTCAAAATAACTAGGCTTTTTACTTGTTTGCAATGTTGGAAAGTGAAACAACCATGCTTCAGGTCAAATAATGCTTCATTTATTTTTTAGCATTATTTTAATGTTTCCAAGGGCTTGTAAAAGCTGTTTCACATTTAAAATGGGAAACATTTGCAGAGGTTTCCAATGCTGCTCCTAAACTTACAAACAGATACAAAACTACACTGGATTCTTACATATGGAATAGCCATATATGAAATCTTGGTGTGCTGTCAATTACTCTCTCTATGTGTGCAGGGAGATTTATTCACCTGGAAACAGCTCATTTAATCAGAGGTACCTCTGACTACTGAAATTAATGGAAGTTCAGGGCTCAGGATTAAAAATTATCATCTCACAACGCTCATGAAGAGGACTGATGAACAGCAGTGTCATGCAGAAATATTCTGATTTATTTAGCAGAAAGTGGGTAAATAATGCAGGCCAATTTTCAAGAAATTAATAGAGATGAAATAGAGTTGAGTCATTATGCTCAGGCTGTTCTACCTCGAACATTTTTTCCTGGCCCAGCTCCTCTTCCCTGACCATCCATGCCAGCAGAACTAAGCAGCAGAGCAAGACCTGGAGCAGATCACAGCCTGAGTGTGATGCCATACCAGAATGAAATCAAACCCATCACCACCTTGAAAGCAACGGACAAAAGCACTGTGTATCCTCTCCTGATGTTCACATTCCTGAGAGGGTCTTACCTTCAGTATTATGTCCACCAAAGAGCAGGTAACAAGCTTAATGCCAGTGTGGATCAACTGAAGATCCACAGAGGAGAGGATAGCAAGAATGATGAGAGGTCTAGAAAACATGGATTCAAGGGAATACTGGGCAGAAAATAACATATGGGTGAATATAAACTGAAGATACAAAAATAGGTCTTAATTCTGAGGAGAACTGAAACAGTATGCTAAATTACAGCAAAATAGATTTAAGATATTAAGTCTCAAGTTCCTATTCTGTTACTGACTTCAGCGAACTCAGGGAGTGAGAAAATACTCATTTCCTTACACATCTCTCATTACTTCAGCGTTCTGGTAAATGCAGCTAACTGGAGAGGAAGAAGAAGCAATAGAAATTCCTGAACTCAGATCTTGGCATGGAAGAAAAGGAGGAGCCAAATGTCCCAGATATTGTGTTTAAAATTCTTTCTGGCCCACTGGGAGATACATTTATATATTCTACTATGAATTTAAGCACAGTTTGATACTTGTAAAAGCCTTCCTAATCCTCTTCCTGGCAATAACTCAGTAGCCTACCACAGCCAGCTTGGCAAGATTCTTTTCTATTTCAGCTTTTTACCTTGGTTTTCCCAAGGTGTTTCACAGATCACAAGGTATCTAGAATTTTGCTGAAGAACTATCGTATTAAAGAGTTTTACCTCAGAGAACTGGAGTTTGCCAGCTCCCTAGAACCAGGATCCCAAAAATCTCCTGAGCAGAGGATGACACTTTGCTCAGCCAGGTTCACAGAGGAAGTATTAATTGTGTCAAGGAGAAACATCAATAGAAGGAAGAAAAAAATTAAGTCACAGATTCCAAGAAAATGTACTCCACTCTAATTCATTACTACCAACTAACTCAACGAAGTTACAGTAGGGTAAAACCAGTTTGATCGGAATAAAATCAAATTCTTTCCCTCAAAGGCAGCAATATATTTGATCCCATTTTAAGGCAGTTCTCTACATTTTTTATTTGGTAAACAGCAATTTTAAGAGTATTAAATGCCAAATGAAACAAACCATACATACATAAAACGGAATATATAAATTACATCACAAGATATTGAAGGATATCACCATGACATTTTCACTGAAGAAACTGACAGCTCTGTTATTGTCTAGAAAGCTGTCTGTTAACTCCTAGGTAACATCTGATTCATAATTAAAATAACATAAGCATATTCCATTTACATTTTTAATGAATTTCCAAAAATACTTTGGACTTTAGCTAGCAAGGTGATACTGTGGTGGAAAGAAACACAAGCTCTTGTACAGGAGTAGCAATGAGTGAGAAAAATCAGTCAAGAGAGTAAACTTTAACAGCAAACCTTGACTACACAGAGGCAATGTGGAAAAAGGTGAAGAAGAAATCCATCCCCCATACCACCACCTACATTTCTTGACTGCTAGAAGTCCACTTGGTTTTTGGAGTGCAGCAACCCTGTAAAGGTGTTGTTAAGCATGAGTTTATGCCCCTTCTCATCACCTCTCCTATAAGGAACATTCGAGAGTTGGGGTTGTTCAGCCTGGAGAAGAAAAGCCTCTTGGGAGATCTTATTGTGGCTTTTCAATACTTGCAGGGGGCCCATAGGAAAGATGGGGAGAAGCCTGTTGAGATAGGACAAGGAGTAATAGTTTTAAACTAAAAACGGATCAATTTGGATTAGATATAGGGAGGAAGTTTTTTATGCTGAGGATGGCAAAACACTAGAAGAGGTTGCCCAGAGAGGTGGTGGATGCCCCATCCCTGGAAACATTCAAGGTCAGATGGGACAGGGCCCTGAGCAACCTGATCTAGTTGAAGATGCTCCTGCTCACTGCAGAGGGTTTGGACTAGATGAGCTTTAAAGGCCCCTTCCAACCCAAACCATTCTATGGTTTCCCAGCAAAAGCACTCAAGCCGTACTATGCCTGCCGAGCAATCCTAGGCTGGCTGAAAAGCATGCCTTCTTTGAGAGGAGGTCTAGGAAACTCCTCTTGCTGCTTCTCTACTATTATTTGTCTCTTCTAAGCACTGCCAGGAGGGCAACTCAAAATTCTTCCCCCTCCCTCCCATCTCAGAGGCAGCACATGCCTCACTCGGCTGTGAAATGCCACTGCCTCTCCACAGGGGAATGCTGGGGAGGACCAGTCCTGCTGTGGCTCTTGGCTTGACTGCAACAGAGCCCCAGCTCTGCTCATGGGAGGGGAACAGGAGGAGTGCTCCCACCTCCTCAGAACAGCACCAAGAGCAGCAGACCCACAGTGGCTCTCTGCAGAGCAAAGAAGCCAACCCTTTTGAGGTGTCACTTTCCAGCTGGGCTGGCCTTACAAAAGACAGAGAGAAAATTCTGTGTGAGCCAAGCCTGAAGCATAACCAGCTACTGGGGCTCCTCCTATAAAAGAAGAAACACTGTTACGATCAAACCATCAAAACTTCTGGTTACAACTTGGCTGCGGTTTGTATATGAGTAGGTGATACCTTAAGAACCAATATATTTTCTTCTTTTATTATGGAAGTAAAAAATAGTAAAGTACATATTTTGGACTTTTGTATTAGTGAAAGAAAAAAGAGCTCTCAGGGAGAAACCTTGAATGTCAAATGATTTTTATGGCTATGAAATGGACCCTGAAAACCAGAGGGTTTTAATATAAGTGTCAGTCACAGTCTGTAACTACTTCCACTCCAAATTATGACACAGGTGCTTACTGAGATTTTTAAAGCAACATATGCAGCAATACTAGGTATTGCAATACTAATCTGCAGATTACTAGGACCAAGAAAATTCACTCAGGAACTCGGGATATTGCCAGCATTCATGCCTCCTACTGTTCATGAAGTGAACTGAACATATTGTAAATGAGGCTCTTGCTTACCCTTATTTTAATCACTTCGAAATTGGATATGGTTCTCTCTTCACATTGTCCTTTTATAGTATTACCTAGTCTCCTAAAAATCATCGTAAATCACCTGTGAAGGTTATGCATAAGAGTGCTTTCAGAAATAAGACTCATAAACCTTGTCAAAATGTACATGCTGCGGGGTGGTATTTTGAATTGGAATTTAACCATTGCCTTTTAATCACAAGACATTTTCTAAGAAACTTTTTTATGTGAAAGAACAGTGCTCTCACATAAATTAATAGTGGAATTTCTATCATATCTCTCCATGTTGATTTTGTCAACAGAACTACATTTTCCTTCAGCCTGTACATAATCTTAAATGACATTAAAAAAAGCCTTGATTTTCCCCAGAGATCTGGCAAGATCAAAGGACTGGGAAGGTCAGCTTTCATGAAGTGTTTCCATGGGCAACTGGTCATGCCAGAACTGGATGTAGGGAACCTTGTGGAGATACTGATTTTTAGCAGCAGTAATGATAGCACTGCATTCTTCTGTAAAGAAGCAGCACTTCTGACCTTGCTCGTCTTTGACATCTAAAATGTGTCAACACATTGTTCAGTGCAGACGGTTTTGAAATACTCACAAAATCAGAACTGACATAAATTCTTGTAATTAAAGGAATAGAAATATTGCGCAACATTCCAAGCCTCAGCCCAGGTTGGACCTGTGGAACATAAGCTTTGTGACCTGCCCAGAAAGCAGCTCTACCCTTTCCCTACTACTTGCTCAGGATTGAATTTCTGTCCAGCTCACCCTGAGACTCCTAGCATGCTCACACAGAGCCTAAATGGCTCTTTGAAACAGAAATGGGGTGAGCAGGGGAATGAAACTGTGTTTAGTCAGTGGCTGAGCATTCTGCACAGAGTGCACAAAATTCTGCTGAAATTCTGTACCATTTTCAAGCTAAAAAAACACAGATAACATATAGTGACAAAATGTACTGCCAAATCTCTACTATTATTAGCACACTTAATATCCTACCACTCAGCTAAACTGCCTGTGTTGACCATGGTTTTCAAAGGGAGTATTTGTATTTCTCCAGCAGTGAAGCAGATGAGGTTTGAGCCCCAGCTATTACCAATTTGCCCACATAACTCTCCAGATTGTTTCTTCAGCAGTTCGTCCATACTGAGCAGCAACTCCAACCTTTCCTTCAGATCTGTGGGTCAGATGGGTCAGATAGAAAGAAGATACAGAATGCAGAACTGCCCACCTCAGGAAAGGCAGCACATTCTTTACCATTTCTTTAGCTCTTCTGGTGCTCAAGTGGTCTGTTTAGGACTTCACTAGACTTAAAAGTCTACCCCTCCCCCCCNCCCTGTGTGTTCTGAATGAGAGAGCTACACATAAAAGAACTCCATCCATACCTGCCATGAACAAGAACAACAGTATTAACTGATTAATGACATTCTAGCAGCCAAAATATTTAACTCAAGGCACCAGGAGAAATGATCTGATATTCAGAGGATTACATACGTCTTTTGATTTGCTCAGCCAGTACTCTTGTTTCATATCCTTGACTAGAAAGACCAAATCAGCATAATCTTATAGTATACATATAAAAAACCTATAAGGTTTTTTTATAAATAAGAGATTCGAGTTTTGGCCTTCCATAAATCTGAGATTATTCTCCTTCCCCCAAAAAATTTATTTAACTAACAACGATAGAGTAATTTGACATGGCAAAATACAACCTTTTCTTTGAAAGAATGGAGTTCATCTGGAATGGTTATCAAGAAGAAAGACAGTAGTTCCTGAAACTCAGGACCTACAGATCAACTTGATATGGCCATTTTTCTTCTCTGTTACACAGTCTCAGACCAGATAAGGAAAAAACAAGAGAGACCACGGGGCAGCCAGGGAAACACACAATAATTTTCAGCAGAGGATCACAACAAGCTTTGAGAAAGCTAACTCTGGGTTTTATTTTCTTATAAAAGAAATGCATTTGTTTCCCAGTGTGCTTGAGCAGCAGGAGATCTATGAACAACCAAATTAATGTGCACCTCGAGCCCAAAAGTGCCATTATTTATTTTAGTCACAGAGCATAAGAAGCTGTCTTCACAAAGCAGCCTCTTTCCACCCTTCCACAATCAGACTACTCACTGCATTTTAAGAACAGACACACAAACCCACATGGAGGATCACATCTAATTAGTATTTGTTGAAGTGCATGTAGCATTCCCTGAGCATTATGTGGATTTGACACACTCTAAGACTCAAGTTCAGCTGTCTGTTAAAGTTAAAAATATTTAAGGACTCACTCCCTTTTTTTCCCTTTCCATGTTGATTCTGTAAGGTAAGACAAATGCCAAAGAAATCCACTGTTTAGCTGCAGAGATTAACAACAGTCAAGGGCAGAGGAGGTGGGTAAGACAACGAAAAATAACTCCAATGCCTGGGCTCACCAAGAATGAAGCACAAATAAAATCAAGCAAAAAGGTCAGTAAGAGTTATCACTACAACAGTCTTCATGCAGCCCCAAGCAGGCTCCACTACAGTTGAACGCTGTCAATCAGAGTGCTTTAAAGCTGATTAGGAGCCTCCTTTTATCAGTCACACACCAACACATTCAATCTTTTTTCCTGAACCTGAAGAAAGTATCTGTTTTCTTTCCTCTCTGGGTAAATCAGTCTTTCAGCACCAAGACAACAGCCCACAGAACAGTGAGCCACAATGAAGACTGTGTTGTCGTCAGTTCCAGGAAAAGCCATGTCTTGCTCTACCAACAACTTCCTTTCAATAAAGCAAACAATTTCAAACAATAGCCAAGAAATTAATGATTTTCAGTTGCACAAACATGACTCTCACATAGAAGCTGACTGCCATCGGATTTATGAGATGCTCTTTTTCCAGGTATGTCTGTAAAATCTACCACAAAGTTTGCAGTAGGAAGAAACAGAGATGGAGATTAAGAGGCCTTTGTTGACAAGGCAAATTGCATAGTCTCATTTCAATTGTGGGACTATTTTTCATCTATACTCACAGAGGAAAGTAGGAAGAGCCAAAAAAGAAAGAACAATTATAGTTTATGCTCGTATCAAAGGGTTTTATATAACCCATTTTTGTTTGTTTGCCTGTTTCTGTGGATTGAAAGGAAAACAAAGAAGAAACAGTATTTCAGAGGAGTAGCTGCCATAATACTCATGGAGGTGCATGATCTTGTTTGAAAGAATTGGGACAGTGAGAACAGTTCCAAACTTACTGTTCTTACTCAGACTTCCAGCAGTGAAAGCACTGATACATTTCCTATAGTTTCTTCCTCACAGCATCCTGTTGTAAGCTAAGACTAACGTCTGTCTCTCACACAATAAAACAGGGATTAGAAAGCAGCACGTGTTTTTGGATAAGTATGCCCCACAGTTTTGATTTCAAGAAAATACTAGTGCATTCTCACTGCTATTCTGTAGGTGGAGGCTCTTCTGTTTAGATCTCTGTTATATCTCACTCACACATAAAACCCAGAACAGACCATAATGGGCCCCAATGAACATAAGGGGTGACATTAAACATGTCTGAAATTTACTGCCCCCTCAGTGTTACTCATCCACCAGAGTATCAGAGTAATTGAACAACCAGCAAAGACTCTTCCCTACCAACATGGTGGAAAGAAGAGGCCACAAGACTATCACAAGAGTTTCCTTTTGGAGAGACGTTAAAAATCTTCACATTTGCAATCCAACAGTTTGCTCCACCCTCTCTCTGCCACCTGGCGATTTAAAATTCCTCCCCTTTTGAACAGAGAGATTTATTCAAGCCTTGTTTCAGACAGGTTGCACTGAGCAATGCATGGGCAAGCGACAGCCGGTTTTTGTCATCCGTGGACAAAACAACGAGTACAAAACATGGCATGAAAGAGTGTCAAGGAAGTCTGATGGCTCAGGTGACAAGAACTGTGGGCAGGATGTCTGCCTGCCACTTGTGTACATTATATTCAGTCCTAACCATTTCCACAGATACTCTGCTGTCAGAAACCTCTGATCTACTCAAAACAGCAAAACAAAGGTCTCCAAAATACTGAAGAATAAAGAAAATTAATCCAAGCAACCGCCTGCATTCCCTGAAACAAGAGATCTGAAACAAAGTATTTTTTCTCTCATAAAAATACGCAATCACAAGACTACATAATTTTCTGTGAAAAATTACATTCTTTTCAGAAGTCTTGAAAGTCAATTATATATTGTATTTTAATTAGAAATGATATACAGCATTTGAAAGCATGACTAAGTAATAATAGATGTCAAGAGCAAATTACGTGGAGTAAGAAAACCTGCCAAAATAGCTTGCAGTCAAAGAAAAGGCTAATCAGAGGAAATGCATGCCTTTTAATTGTCAAACCTTGAACACTCCCTGCAGAAGTATCTCCAGTGCAAACTGCTCACCTAGCTTCTGTGCAAAAAGTAATATGGGCAGTGTAGTATGAGGGTATAAAAGGTCATACAAAGATATACACGCACACAAACTGCCTTTGCTTCTGACATATTTTCCATGACATTAAATTCTTTCCAGCTTCATTATTTATATACTTCTGATACAAGCAGATTTCAGAAATGAAGATACCAAACAGGAAGGTTAGTTGCAGGCTGGAGCTATATGTATCTCTCAGAGGGACCTATGAGAATCACATTCAATAACATAAATTGCATTACAGTGTAAACAAAATTTAACCCAGGTGAAATGAATAAAGCAGAAAATGACTGAATTAAATTAAGATGACAGGGTGGAAATGTTTTCTACAAAGATATAACTCCATAATATATTCATAGCCAGAGGTATTAGGACAGTTTCACACCAGTGGATGTTTTTTTTTATTTTTAAAGCCCTTTGCTGAAACAAATAATCACATCGACTCATTGATTTTTAGAGAAAATACTCTCCTTTTAAATATTAGGAAGTTGAGGTTTATATTGAATTTTAAACTACAGTTAAGAAGTCCAACATAGGTGTTGTTTGTTTTTTAAAAATCCCACATTATTTCCATAGTATTATTCACCTGCTAATTCTTACAGTTACAATATATTTACAATGTGAAGCCAAATTTGCAGCACATAAATTTAGAAATCCTCACATCTAAATGCTGTGATGCTGTCAGAGAAAATTAACAATGAAATAAAAAGCTTGATCTATGAAGCATCACAAGCATAGAACTAGCTATGCTACATTATCTACCCATGACCCACATCCATCTAACCAGAGGCAAAAGGAAAAAAAAATTTAAAATTCAAGAGCATCTCAATTATTTTCGCCACTTGGTTATTATTCGTCAAGCATTAGACACCCTCCTCAGCTCCAGAGAAAAGGAATTAATGCAATCATCTAAAGGGATTTTATATTCTAATTATCCACATCTCTATAAAATAATAAATCATGGAGAGAAGGCAAAATACATAACTAGAAACTATTTTGCACCATATCAACACGTTGTCTTCTTGCAGAGCTGACTCTACTCCTTCAGAGGTGCTATTAGAAAAACAACATTTTGGGAAAATTCCACAGGTGTTGTAAAAATCACGACACGAACACCACACCCAGTGGTGCTGCCCCCAGCAAGAATGCACCAAGAGTGACCAGATGAAAAATACCACCAGTCTTCTTTTCCTCACTTATTTTAACTTGATGGTGCAGCTCTTATATCCTCTACCAGGCATCCTCTCCTACCTAAGCCACTCTACATGTACGCATGTGCACAAAACTCTGCCTACCACAGATTAAAAAACAGAATTAGAATAATGAAAATTTGATTTTTGTCCCACTTCACTACTATACAAGAATCCCTCCCTGTGGGGGCTACTCAGACTCATTTGCATAATTCTACAGATCTGGAATACGTTGTTTCAGCACAGATATCCATTACTATAAAACAAAAGAAAAATACATCACAAATGCGTAACTATGTAGGCTGTTTTTCTGTTGTTGTATTTTTCTTACTTATCTCCACAGAGCGAGTGTACACAAAAATCACAAATTGTGGTTTAGAATCAGTAATGTGCAATTTAGACACAGGCATCCTTGTTTTCTGAAAACAAGCAATGACCTACACCCCACAGTACACATATAATGCTATGTTAGTCCTGAAAGCATATTTTAGCAGTATTTACAGTTACACTGAATTTAGATTAGATTATCTCACTTTCAAATTAATTTCTGGAAGTAACAGAATGCTCACAACAACACGGGGTATTTTTGAGAGGGAAATAGAAGAAAAGTGAATGAGAATTCATGAATACTGTGATTATCTGCCAACATTTACAAGCAATTTTGGCACTCTTTCCTTGGGCGTTCTTAAAAGACATCACTTCAGGCATATATAAGCTGTGTTATACATGTATTACATATCCACAAAATATATAGGTGCAACTAAAGGGGCTGGATGTGATTATCTTTCTAAAAGTAGGTGGAACCATATACAGCCAAGTCAGCCCTTAATAACAGAGTAATCTTTCCAGTATAAACTTGTCTTTTAAGGAGGCTTTACCTTGGCTTTTAATAACCCAAAGTGTCTGGCTGTCTTAAGACAGCTGTGTCCTTGGAGATGACTTTGCCAAATCTCAGGACCTTTACTCACAGAAAGGAACCCAAGACTTGTGATGAGTTTATACCGGGTCTTGCCAGGTTCATCCTTTGCCTTACCATGTGTGTGCCTGGTGTCTTGAGGAACAGCTGCATCAAATTTCATAAAACAGCTGATTATTAAGGCCGATAAACAACTATAATATCCACCTTTTTATATGACAAGTACTGTAACAATTGTTTCCAAATAGGAAAAAATCTCTGTGCCCACAAATTGCCATTGCCCATCATATTAGAGCTATTTTATACAGCACCACAAAAAAAAGATTCTGTTTTAAATTAACAACATGACAATTTAGATAAACTGTTATGGCTGACCTGCTCAAAACTGGAATCCATTAAAGTTTGTCTGAATTATATAATTTTCAGTGTGTTTTTTCTTATTTATCCTCCCCACACTGGATTATAAACAAAGTATACAGTCATATCTGCTGCAATGCACTTTATAAAACACATTTTACAATAACTCCTCAATCAACTTTCAGGGATGTTAAGGGTTTTTTGGTTCCCCCCCTTCTTTTATGCTGTAAAAACAAAGTAATAACACTACATACATTCAAAGACTATATACTTTCCTACACCATCTAGAGAAAAGACACTCTGTGCTAAGCAAGTTCTGCTGCCTTACTTGTGGCAGCATTCCCAGAAAGTACAAATATTCACATCATCTGCCAATATGACATACACACAGAGAAAGACTGGAATTACACCCTCCATTCTTTAGTTTGGTTTCTGTGCTTAGGTTCCTCAAATTTTCTGTGTGTGCATGATCTGATACATCAGAATGCCAACATTATGTGGCCTTCGTTCTATCCACCTTAAACATTTTATAACACTGTACACTAATACAAGGGTTTTTTCCTGTGAAGATTAGAATTCATCCAGCCAAAATCTTCAGAGCCACAAAAAGAAGATATTCCTATCCTTCTAGTTCCCACCAGTGCTTATTCATTCACTAGAGCAACCTGAAACTTGAGGATTGAGCAACAGTTTCATCCTGAGTCCAGAAATTTAGAATCATCTACTGACCTGGAAGGAGCTAACCATAATTCTCAAGTGTTACAATTTTTTTTTTAAATAGACAAACTACAACCATATAATATATCCCAATATTTATAAAGCTTGATGCTCACACCGTCAGATAAGTGATTCATACATTCTGAATCAAATAATTGCTTTCAAAATGTTTTCTGAATACATATTACCACTTAATGTTCCTTTCATTAATTGTACTTCTTGGATTAATTTTCCTTGGCTAGCATTACACTGAGCTGTACTTTACATCATTATTAGACAATTGAAATCCACATGACTACTCATAGTGGAAGACAACTTACTGGGGTAAAGACTGACAAAGCCTTTTATCACTCTGTCAGATAAATTAAGTTTTCACAAAATCCCTTTTCCCCAAATTTAATAGGTCAAGGTTTTCAGCCCGTTTCAGTACAACTGACAGTATAAATGAAAAGCTTACGGAAAGCAGAAAGCCTATGAGTCTTTACATGTTCATAAAATACTTTGATTTTTACCTTATGCTTCTGATATGGTCAGTCCTTCACATCGGTTATAATTTTTTTATTTATATTCAAAAGTAAGACATTCTAATAGTGAAAAGAAAAGCATTTCTGGAGTTACTCCTTGGTTTGGTTGGACCCTTTTCTTCATGACTCTAAAAAAGCTTTCCTTCCTTCAGTGGAAAACAGAAATTGATTGTTGCCCATACAGGAAGTTATTTTTAGCTTTGACTGACATAAAATTCTTCCCTCATTTTACTTCTCAATTTAGCTTAGAAAAAATGTCTATGCCCTTTAAGTCTGGCACTTAATATACAGAAGTGTAAAGAAGAGTGAAACATGAAATCTAGAAATGTGAATATACTATATATAAGTTTCTTTAACTAGATTGAATTTAGCATTCATGAAAAATCACATTAAATGCAATGAGGCGACATGTCTTCCATTTTTCCACAAGTTAACAGAGTAGCAATGTCAACTATATCACATTTCTCGCTTTGGATGTTCCTTCTCCCTGGAAGAATTTCCTCCAAAGGAGCTATTTCAATTTATTTTTACAGTGAATCAGTTCACTGTTGAAGCTACACAGCCAATGGACTAAGTGACCGATTTAATTTTGCAGATTGTAGCAAGAAGATATAACAATGGATTTAACACAGCAGTTAATTTATTTAACACATAGTAAGGAGACTTTTAGCACAACTAGGACAACCTACAACTTTAACAAAGAAATCTGTCTTCTTATAGTGGCTGGACAAAGGAGTAGTGGACTACCTCCTTCTGTAACGTTGTATTTAATTATTCTCACATTTGCAAACTATACATATCATGGAGAGGATCTGAAAAAATCCCCTACAGTCAATCCAGTGAGGCAGACATTAGATATAGAGAAATGCTGCTCAAAATCGATCAGATTCTGAATCCTCAGCGATCCACCACCATCCACCTACACATGCAACATTCTTTCATCTTATTCAGTAATAAGTACACCTAACAAAACATGCTGAGAAAAGATAAGGGGAGGAGAGATTGAAAAAAAATAAAAATTAAATCTCTCCTCAAAAAGAAACCTACGACTCATGACTCAGTCATCTCAAAAGGGAGGTCTTAGGAATAGCCAGGCATCATCACACCATATCTGACTCCCTAACCTGCAAATGATTAATGGCATCGCTGAGCGAGTTGTTACTGCTATCAGCACACACACCTCAAATGGCATCAGCTGTGACCTCTATAAAAGTTGGAGATTTCTCTATAGAAGAACAAGATTTCAGATGGGAAAATGGAAGAAAACTTCTGAGGGATAAATAAAATATTTACTTTCTCCACACAGTTAATAGAAAGAATTGAAAAACTCTGTGCTGGCATTGCAAGGGTGAAAAACAAAACAATTAAAGGTGGGGACAGAAAGGCTTTTCTAGAAAACTGAAGTCCCATCCCAAAAAGCAGCTTCCATTAACTTCAGAATTCACAACCTGCCAGGGTTGTAACAACCACAAAACAAAAATCTCTTCTGATACATAGAGACTTTCCCCATTTTTAATTAATTTTGGATGGACTGATAGGCTTTCCAGAGCTATGGCTGTCACAAGAGGTGGACAGGACAGCTGTCCTGAGAGAATGAGTATCAGGAAAAAAAGCCCCTGTCTGGTCACACTGCTGTAGTGGGTGACCCTGGCTGGATGCGACCAAAAGCCTCTCTACCACTTCCCTTCTTAGCTGAACTGGGGAGAGAAAATATACCAAAAGCTCATGAGTTGAGATAAGGATAGGGAGAGATCACTCATCAAATACCGTCATGGGCAAAACAGGCTAGAATTAGAGATGTTAATTGAATTTATCAAGAAAAAAATCAGAGCAGGATAATGAGAAGTAAAATAAAACTTTATAACACCTTCCCCTCATCCCTCCTTTCTTCCCAGGCTCTTCCTCCTCCCTGTCAGCAGCACAGGGAGATGGGGAATGGGGGTAATGGTCAGTTCATCACAGGTTGTTGCTGCTGCTGCTGCTCTGGGAGAAGAGTCCTGCCCCTGCTCCAGCGTGGGGTACCTCCTACGAGAGACAGCTCTACATTAACTTCTCCAATGTGGGTCACTCTTCCACAGCATGCAGTCTTTTCAGGTACACCCTGCTCCAACATGGATTCCCCAAGGGTCACAAGTCCTACAAGGAAATCTGCTCCAGCATGGACTCCCCTCTCCACTGGTCTGCAGGTCCTGCTTGGATCCTGCTCCAGCACAGGCTTCCCACAGGTTCACAGTCTCCTTTGGGCACACCCCTGCTGTGGCGTGAGCTCCCCCATGGGCTGCAGGTGGATCTGTGCATCCCTGTGGCCTCCATGTGCTGCAGGGACACAGCTGCCTCACCACGGGCTGCACCTCAGGCTGCAGCGGAATTTCTGCTCCAGCACCTGGAGCACCTCCTGCTCCTCCTTCTGCCCTGACCTAGGTGTCTGCAGGCCGTTCCTCTCACATATCCTCACTCTGCTCTTCTCTGGCTGCAATTACTCCTGCACAATAACTTTTTCCCCCCCATCTTAAATCTGTTATCAGAGGCATTACTATCATTCTTGATTGGCCCAGCCTCGGCCAGCAGCAGGTCCATCCTGGAACTGGCGGGCCTTGGCTCTGCTGGACACGGGGGAAGCTTCTGGCAGCTTCATCACCCCTGTAGCCTTAACAACTACCAAAACCTGGCCTCTCAAACCCAACACAACAAAGTTACTTTCTGCAGGGGCTGACACAGCTCACATGACATTCTTTACCCAGTCTATGGTAAAGAGAAAACAAACCAACCAACCAAAACCAGAGAAACCACTTGGTCTCCTTCTAGGAAAGCTAATCACAAACAACTGCCAGAGACAAGTTTTTCCTTACATAACCCCTACCAATAACTAAACATCTCTCCCACTCTGCAGTACCACCTGTGCTCCAAAACATCAAATGAAAACACAGATCTTCATAAAGTATCTGTAGATTGGAATTCAATCCTTGTAAGCGGTCATATAAGCAAGTAAAATAGACATACTGGCCATACATTGACTGATAAACAGTGTCAATACTTTGATAAAGTTCAAGAGGAGAACCAATCTTCTCCTCATGACTACAAAGCAATTTGACTTCTGAGCCTGAAAACTTCCATTGGTTTTCAAGGTCAGTGACTCGAATGCAAAAGAAAGGCAGACCCATCCTGGCAACTTGTTGAAATACTGTCTTAAAAATGAGAAAAATCTATTTAATCTCTCTTGAACTGAGTGGGCCTACAGCCCAAGTTGGCAATGAACCAGCAGGCAATTATAAAGAAGCTGGGTGGCTGCAACACATGCAGGAGTGATGCATGGGATGCTGACCAGAATGTGAGTGCCTTTCCAGTTTTCTCAGCTCCAAGAGCACCCCTGCCCACCAGCTTACAACAAGATGATGTGGTAGGACTGCAAGAAGGTGTAAATGGCCCTGCTGAACTGTGCTGTCCAGATCAGAGATACCACTGCTTCCAAGACAGTGCAATGAGAAGGACAGTGGATGAGCTCACCCTCACACACCCACATGCCTGTACTACAACTAAGAGTCATTCACATTTAAAACCATGTAATTACCATCAAAAGCAGTAAGGATCCATAATCTATCACAGAAACATGGCCATCTATGACATTAAGACATGGGTGCCACTCCACGTTAGCCAGATAGCTATTTCAAGTGAGTAATTTCTCTGACTGACATTGCTAAAGAAGGCAGAATTTCAATTACCCAGGCTGAAACAGGATACAGGTTCAACCGGATCTTTGATGACCAGAAGTGTTTAGGGCTTTCATTTCACATCTCATTCAAAAGATAAATGAGTACCATTCCGAAGATTAGATTGCCAACATACAGAGAATGTCTCTTCAGAAAAAGATCAGCTAAGAAAGGTAATTTCACTCTTTCACATATAAACTTTACCATTCTGTTTGTCTCTGAAATGACTGATCTACTCAGTAGATACTACATGCTGAAAGAATTAATTCAGATGGTGCACATCTTAAGTAGTAGGAAACTCCAGCTATTGAATTGCCTGAGTTGCTAAATCAGAAGTTCCTTTTTAAAAGCAAGAAAATGATTGATGTATTTAGGAAGAACTCTATTTCTGCCAATGTGAAGGACTGAACAGATTTTGATCATAACATTATAAAAAGTTTGAAAATAACTTTGACATATAGTTCCTAGAGGTTGAGTATGACTGTTATTTTAAAGTTGCTTCAATCATAATGGAACTAGCAAAGGAAGTATTCAACCAGAACTATATGAGTTTCCTTTCCTGCTTCATACCTACCCTACATTAAGCACAGTATTATTTTAACATCTTGGATATTCTTTCTCTGGGGACTACAGGCATGAACAAAAGCCTAACAAAAGCAACAGGAATCTGAACAGTGAATTAGTGAGCACTGAATCTAGAACAGGCTTTAATGCCACATTTTCTAGGAGACAGATTCGCAAGTTTCTTTCACACCCAACAGGTACTGATTTTATTTATTTATTTTTAATATGTTACCAGGCACGGTATGTTGGATTATCCAGAAAAAGTCTACTGTGAAGGGGAGTCCTCAGGTACATCACGTACTTTCTGCACAGAACTGACACACCACTAGCAAAGAAATCATGGACCATAAAAATGTTTCACTTAATAGAGAAAAAGCCTGGGAGGGGAAAAGAAAGTTTCTAAGGTTCCACACCAGCAAAACTTCCTATTTCATTTCTTCTCTGTACATATATATGAGTACAATCCTAAAGATAAACTTGTTTTCTTGATTCCACGTGCTGAATGTAATTCAGCAGATTCTGCAAAGAGTCACCTCCTTTGGTTGTGGCTTCTTCACTGTAGTGTAGTATTGTGCAATTCATGAAATCTTCCTGGAGCAGACTGTTGAAAACCATGGGTGTTACTCTTGAAAAAACCAATACTCTGAAGGACTGAAATTCAACAGAATTGTGGATGTTACAGAGGCTATGCCAGTAAAGAGGGGATGGCACTCCCTTCAAGAAGGGTTTAACTTGCATTTTCACCCTGACTACTTAAAGCAAAATAATTGGATTAGTTATCCTCATTGTACATAAGCTACAATCTACATAAGTCACCTAAGAAAGTGATTTACCCCATTTTATTCACCTTCCAAGGATTACATTAATGGGGACACGATCTCTTCCTCCAAATGTCAGCCTAATGAAAGCAAGTGGCTGATGCTTTTGTGGTGATTAATTCCAATCAACACGGGAGAAGATCTTGCTCAAGAGTCCCCCAGCTGTGTGTTCTCCCTCCCTTCCAGCTTTACACTGTGTTTACAGGAGCTCAGAAAGAGGAAAAAAAAGAGAAATTAGCTCCACAGTGAATTCCTGGAAGAAAAATCCAGTCATAGCCAGGAGGCTCCTGTGGCTCCTTCCTGCAAAGCTGGACCTATAGGGAGCACAGGGTGGGAAAGGCAGCCCTCAGCACACAGTGCTGGACACTGATCCCTCCTGGATCTCCTTGGCACCCCTGTCCCAGGCAAGGATGGCCCTGAACATCCCCATGGATCTGTCCCAGGAAGGTCCCTGCTCCCTGGTGTGGGACGGGAGGGGTAGAGGTGGCCCTCTCACACTCATCCCACTCATTCCGCCCTGCACCGGCTTTGGCCCTGGGGTGCTGACCCCCCTTTTTAGGGTGTCCGGCCCTGTTCCCATGGGGAGGGTCCTTGGCGGCAGCCATGGGCATAACCAACCTTTGTGGGAGGCTGGAAGCACTGGTGAGGGAGGGGGCTGTTCCTGGTGACCTGAAACTCGGCTCCTGCTGTGTGCCAGGGGCTTTCTGCCTGCTGGGCTGTGGGAACACCCTCTCTGAGCTCAGCCCCACACCCGCTCCTTCCCACAGCTCCTTCCAGACAGCATCCGCTAAGGACATGGCCCCCACTACCATCCCTTGGCCAGGGGCCTCGTGCCTCACGCCAGACCCTTCCTCCTCCCCAGGGAGCCTCCTCCCAGCAAGGGGGGAGCCCCCCGCAGCCCAGGACTCTCCAGCTCAGCCCCCCTCGAGCCAGGCCGCCCTCTGAGTCCCACGTGCCCTGAGCCAAGTGGGGATTGGCGGCCGTCTCGGCCACAGCGACCACAAATAAATGGAGTTTCACACTTCTGACAGGAGGAGAAGGGCCAGCAAAACCTCAGCTCAGGGCGTGAGGAGAGCAGACTTCAGACTGCTAAGGGAACTGGTAAGCAAGAGTCCCTGGGGAAAATGTTTTTGCAGGTGCTGAGGTCCATCAGTGCTGGTCACTTTTGAAACACCGCCTCCTAAGGGCACAGGAGCAGGCGATTCCCAAATGTCAGAAGCCAAGCAGGCCATGAGGCACAAGGCTGGCTTGCTCAAACAGGCATCTTCTCTGGGAAAGAGGATGGAAAAGGAAGCTGTGTGCCCAGTGGAATCCAGGTCAGGAGAAGAATACACAGCTGCTTCTTGCCACTGTAGGGAGAAATTTGGTGCAGTGAAAGCTCAACTGGAGATGAAGGTGGCCAGAAGTGTAGGGCACAATAAAAAGAATTTCAAATATATTCATGGCAAAAGGTAGTGTAGAAATAACATCAGCCCTTTTCAGGGTGTGGATGGTCACCTCACAAACAGGGACAGAGACACAGCACAGGTATTTAATGCATTCTTTGCACGTCTTCAACACTCATCCCTCCCTTTGCAGTGGAAAACATGGATTATCCCACTGGACCGGCCAGAGTCCAGAGGAGGGCAAGCCCTGCTCAGCAACATCCAAACCATCTGTCTGCTATCCACTGCACTGTCATCCTGAATCCAAACCCAGCTCTGTCCCACTTATTAGGAAGAAAATGGATCCTGTCCCATTGAAAACCTGTACATCTGCCAGTTCTTCACCCAGCACACCCTGTCCCTGCTCATCTCACACCTGGACACCTGCTCCAGAAGGATTCTGTGAGGAACAGGATCAAAACTCCTCTTAAAATCCTGAAATAGAACCTGCATTGCCTTCCCATCATCCATGATCCGGGTGACCTTATGGCAGCAGGATAATCAATGAGTTTGACAGGAATTTCCCTCCGTTGTCTCACGCTGCCCATGGCTGACGCTGGCACTGTCCTTCCAATACCTCCCAGCAGTGCCAAGTATGACCTTCTCCACCATTTTTCCTGCTATCAAGATTAGATTAACGGGGCTGGAGTTTCCTGGAAAGTCCAAGCCCTTCCTGTCAAGTTGGATACAGCTGGAGAACATTGAGCCAGCATGGACCTCCTTGTCTTTCAGGAGCTTGGGTAGCTGATTTAGGGGGCTCCTGCTGGGACATATCGGGATGAATCCCATCCAGCGCCACAGCCTCACAGATATTGTTCTGGTCCAAGCTGTCCCCAGCAATCCCAAGTGGAAGATCACTGTCCCTCACACCACTGTGCCTCCCCCACTGGACACCCTGTGGCACTCAGGGAAGCCGGTGGTACTTGGCAGAGCCGGAGTCTGTGGGACAAGGACACTGGGAACAGCTAAAAGCAGAGAGGACACCTAGAGAGCCGAATTCCCACAGGATTCTGCCACCCCGAGTGGCTCAGCCTGTCCTGAGAGGATTCTTGGCATGGGGTCCTGCTGGCCCTGGTGGGTTGTACAGCCACGGAGGGCTGAGCTGAGTGTCAGACACCCACAGAGAGCTGGGAGAAAGACTGTGGACAGGACACAGGATCCCAGTGACCTTCTGCCCCACGTGCCACCTTGCTGTTACATTTACTTCATTTGCCTAAAGCATTCTCGTACCATAATTTTTTCAGGGGAAAAAATCTTAAATTAAAAAAGAAAAAATGCAGGAAAATTGACTTTTTGTCAGAACTAAACACACAATAACCCGTACAACATCAGCATGTTGGTTTTCTCCATTCCCTTCATTTGTTGGAGTATTTCTCAAAAAGAAATTGGTTTCTTATGCTGGTTCTGATGAATGAGGCACATTTTCCCTCACTACACCTTGATCAACTTCAATGATCGCTCATGAAATATGTTAGCATTCACTATTTTGAACTTTAGCAGTAACATGGCTCCACACAGTAAAATTCTGACAGTTGTACAAATTTTCTTAAGAGACTGAATTCTCTACTCAGTTTGAACAGGATCTTACTCCTAGATTAGCTAGTTAGATCAAGGAGTTAAAAATGGCATATTCATCATTGTAGCTTTAAGTTACACAGATTGTTCCACGCAAAAACCCCACTCTACAAGCTCTTTTATTTCACTAGAGCCCTTTATTATTCATTTCACCAAATTCAGTTGCACCAGATCCTAAGGCTTCCATTCAGGTGAAATTCCCACTGAAGAGAAGAGGGCTCCTGTGTTAAACAATTTTAAATACCTCTCTATGCCTGCTTGAGTTTTATTGAGTCTGGAGTTTTATTCCTAGGTTATCAGTGAATTTAAATATTCATGGTTGATTCTCCAGTCCAGAGCTGGCTATTAATAAGAAAAAGTAAGGTGGCAAAGAGCTTATTAAACTCAATAATGTTCCCTAAATACTGCCTGTAGCTGGAGAGCCTGAGGTAGTTTTTATTCAGTTTTTAGCTGGTCTACTACCTAATTCTGGTACTTCTCTGTAGAAGTACTGTTTTCCACTGATGTAGGCATCTGCCTGGAAAAAAGTTTAAAAAAAAAAGGGGTTGCAATGTCCTGGCAAAGTAAGTTATAAATTAGCATACTGCACTGCACCCAAAAGCAGACTTGCTGGGGTTTTTTTAATCACAGTAAAATGAGATGTCATTTGTAGTTAATTCACCATGAAGTTGGTATTTTAAAGCAACTGTCTTTTCTGTACAGCTCACATCACAAAAAAAGCTTCATATATGGAAACTTCTTAGCTGCAAAATGGAAATTTCATTAACACATGAATATTTCTATTTACTCAAATACAAATATTTGCCCAGAATTTGGAATGTTTTGTAGTTCTCTGTTTTCTTTAAATTGATTCAATGGTTATTCTGCCACTTGAAACAAATTTAAATCCCACTGCCTGAGCCCTCAGAATCCAAGAGGAACCTGAAGCAGATATGCCTGCACACAGAACGTGTGAGAGATGTTCCTGGTGATAAACTGGACAGATGCTAAATTAGGGACTAAGCGCTCTAAGAAAGGACCAAAGCACCACAGCCTCCAACAGAGAACCAATTCCAATGTCTCAGTTTGAGCAAGGCTTTTGCACAGAATTTGGCCATATAAGCTCTCAGGAGTAGGAAGTTCAGCAGGAACATGGGGCTTTTATATTCAGAGTTCAGAGTTTGCTGCTCCTAATCTAAACATGATGATCCTCCTGTAGTACTTAATTAGAACTTATGGCTGAATAACATCCAACACTGTGTAGCATCAGCCAAAACGAACAAAGAAAACAGGAACAAACAAACCTCCCTTTCCCCTGGTGATTTCCAGGTGCTAAGTACATGGCAAAGAGAAGTCCTAACATTTTTTTGCCTGTTTAGCTAGGATAGCCTGTCTTCCTCACAGCATGCTCTCGTCTCACCTGGGAAAGACAGGCACCTCCTCCATCCTTCTTCACTAACCTAGGTGTCTGCAAAGCTGTTGTTCTCACATTCTCACTCCTCTCTCCAGCTGCAATTGCTGTTGTTCAGTAACATTTTGCCTTTCTTAAACGCGTTATCCCAGAGGCAATACCAGTGTCGCTGATGGGCTTGGCTTTGGCCATTGCTGGGTCCGTCTTGGACAGGCAAAATCTCCTGGTAGCCTCTCCAGAGAAGCCTCCCTGCTCTTCCTCCCCACCAAAACTTCGCCATACAAGCCCAGTACATATGACCACAAGTCATACAAATAATAAAACACTAGAACGTTAAAACCATCAGTTACTTGTCAAGATATCATCTCGGGTAACATAAAAGATTAATACAGCTGATATTCCTTTAATTAGAAATGAAGAAAAATACACAGACCCAAAGACCTGCACATAACAAATAAACTGCACAGGAAGGTAAAAATATTACATAAAAAACCCAACAAACCACCACCACCAAAAAACTACCACCCCAAACCCAGTGTCTGCTTAGTGTTTTTTCCTGGCTTTTAAAATCAAACTATTACAGCATATGAGGCAGAGTAAACACTGATGAGTTGTCTCCTCACATGAGGGTCATGTTCTTAGGCTGGGAGATTGACAGTGAGATAGAACAACTTTTTCTTCCACTGACAGTTTCTTGTTGATTTGCAGACAGATGTCCCCTTGATCCTCAGAGATGGCCTTACTCAGATTTTTATAGTAAATATTCTTTGATCTATTCCCTGGTATCTTTACAAATGACAGCTGTGTTTTTTCCATCACATTAAGATATCACCCCTTGCCATCCTGCAATAAGCACCACTGGGGTAAATGCCACAAACAGCTTGGCAGCAAATGGAGCAGGACAACCTCAGCCACCTGGAACATCTGCCTTCCCCAGGTCTGTCACACCCTCAGGAGTGACATATCAGCCACAGCCATTTTTCTCTGTAATAAGCTAAGCATCACTTGCTTCACCCCTCTTGTCTCACACTATCCTGGCTTTGCCTCACCTTGAAATTAGAGGCTTTAGAAAAAAATCTCATGCAAAGCCTTGTGCCCACAGCTGCACAGCTGGCTTGTTTCCCAAAATAAACCTCACTTCTTATTTTACAAAAGATCATAGATAGAGAAAGGCAGGGAGTTTTTGACATTTAGCTTACCGTAGTCACGAAAAAATCTTTCTCTGCTTTGGTTTTTATTTGCTCATTTTTTAAACCAGGCTCCTTGACTGAAATGTCTTTGATAGATACATACCTAAAGATTGATCCAGCTTAAGAATCAAAGAAATGGCACATAGAAATACAATTCTCACATTTTTTCTAAATGTAGGGTCCACAGGAATAGAGACTATAGGGAGTTTTACCCACAGGACTGCAGAAGACTATATTCCAGAAGAAGCAATTTAAGAGAACACAAAGATGTTATGCAGCTTCTTAGACAACAACTGCAGATGCTGCCAACTACGATGCAATGAATCAGCTGAAGACCTCCTCATTTCCATGATGTAACATCACATACTGAAGACGAAAGCACAGCAACATTTCATTACACACCTGTGAAATCAGTGAGGCGCTGAAGAATCCATATATAACTAGTGCAACACAGCTAGTCTTGATTTACTTACTTGCAATATAATTAATAGGATTCAAAGCACATTTCTCAGCCATGGTACATACTGAAAAATTACCTCTCATCCCAGTATCAGACAATTCTTTGCAGGCACAGCTCAAAACAACACGAAAAAATAACCCTAGTAATTATCACATCCTGATGCTTTGCTGCCATTATCTTACCCTTGCTTCTGTTTATAATCAGCAGGTAATTCTTTGATATCTCTCTATCATTCTATGTGATGTAACAGCATATTTTCCAGTTTTCTTTACAAAGACTAAACACACATGTACTGCTACCACACAAATATCCACCTCCATGAGCTCCAGCCCACACAAAGCCCTTCTAATCTACCGGAAACAGATTCCTCATTTATTGTGTACCACTTCAGACAGCAACTGTCACAAGACAGGGGAGAAAAGCCGTGGTGCACTTGTGTTGAATCCATTTTGGAGGCAATGCCCTCCCATTGCCAAAAGCCCTCCGGCAGCCCCTGGAAAAATACTGCACTTTCCTTTCCATGCCCCTAGCTGGGAACGCACTGCTTCAAACCCTTCTGCTGTTTCCTGCTCATCACCCAAAATTATAATTTGTACAGACAGACACTGTAAATAACTCCCACCACTGTGCAGATCCTAGAGCTGTCCAGATGTATTTCTTAGACCCACGCACAGGACTCCAGCACATGCAGGCAGGTGTTCAAGGAATGCCTGCAATTTCCAGGCATTCAATCACCTGTTTACTCCCGTTTTATATCATAGATTGTCCTGTCTATCTCATCCTCACCACTTCATCAGTAGCAGTAGTGACTAACACTCCACAAACACAGAATAACTGTGAACCTGTCCACAAAACCAGCATTAAAACTCCACTGAACTGTGGCTCATCCACAGACAGAAAAAAAAGCAGCTCAATGAATGATCTAGAGTTTTCTTGCTTTAAAGGTTGCAAAAATATGAAATGGATGGAAAATTGGGGCACTCAAGTTCATGCTGCCAGCAATTCTCACAGAGTACTGTATTTGCACTCCTCTCTGCACACCTAAATATCTCTTAGAAGCCTTTAACAGAGATCCCTGCCAAGGATGCCCCTGGGCTCAAGCCCACAGTGTTATGTACAGTTAAGGATGCCTATCTCCAGGTCAGCCATCATGCTGGAATCATACAGCAATGTCACTAAAAATTCCAGCATCAAAGGTTTCCAACACAAGTATCACAACTGTGTTAAATACAATCAAATGGTAATGATCACAGAGATCACAGATTTCAGCCCTGGCCAGAAAAACACAAAATGAACAAAAAGTAAGTGATTTGAAGATACAAACAGATCCTAAATATTACAAAAATTCAGTTAGAAGCATCAAGCACATACTTAAAGAAACAGCATTATAAAGAATGGATGGAGAAAGGAAGTACTTGACAGTATCTGTGAATATCAATTTGCAGTTCACCTTCAGAAAGGAAAGATAGCCCCACAACTGTTATGACGATTCCTCATGTCAGCCAAAGCGACTGGCAAGAGGTAATTCTTCTTAGCAGCACGTTGAATTATGTATCTGTACATAAGCCTTAAATGTGTATTTTAATTTCACCTGAGTAGATTACTGGTATAAATCCTACCCTTCTCAAATATCTCTGAATTTTTAATTAACCTAATATCATAATTTCAACCAGGCCGTCAGAAACGATGAGTAACATATGATTCATATTCGGAAGTAAACACACCTGCTTTTCAACAACATTTCTAATTACTGGCTCATTTTACCCTTTACATGGCATTGAAGCCAATTTGGGTCATACTGTTTTTAGCTGGTGACGAGTCCTTTCAGCTCACAAATAATGTATAAGGAGTTGCTGTGTTGTCAGTTTGAAGGACATTTTCAAATGCACTGTGGCAAATTGAATATATTACCAAAACACATCACTTTACTTCTGATACGCCTCACTTCACCATGAGCTTCCACCAGACAAGGTTTTGCCAAGAACATTTAGGCTTTGATTTGAAGCGCTGCCCCACCATTTCATTGTCTTAGGTCTGTGTCATGATTGAGGGAGTGGTACGATATACTAAATAAAACAAAGTGCTTATTTTTTATGTTAAAGACAACAGGAGAACAAACAAACATGGGGTTAGAATACTTAGGGTGTACTTTAAAAACTGCAGCAAACTGCAGTGAGACAATGAGGAAAGCTTTTACTAACTGCCTCCTGTTCCTGAAAGCACTACGTGTTTTAGGGGTAATCAGTGAAGCAAAAGGAACCCTGCTTCAAAGGTAGCTCATCACCTCTCTACTCTGAACATTTAGTCTGGACAGGACATGTACCTTCGGAAGGCTGAAGCTGTTCTCACAGATCTGATGTGCACTTAGCCACTGAAATATGCATACGATATAAGATGTATCTGCTGAAGTTTTCAAACCCTCCAACACAACTAAAATGCGACAAATTCTCATACACAAAGCTCTGTTCATTCTCAAACCAGCCTGTATGTCAGATTTCTCAAAGTTAGCATCATTATCTTGATTTGTAGCATACTAGTAAACTCTATACATCTTCAAAGAAAAAAATAAACTGACTTCTGGTTCAAGTTGTATAGATTTTATTCACAGAAGCTATCTCTTTCTGACATCTACCTCTAAATTGCTTGATATAATGAAAGCACCATACCTGCCATGCTTCCTTTAGTTGGTGTGCTAACTCATATTGTAGATCAAAACAGTACAAAAGACGTGAAAAACACAGGAGTCAAAAATGGTTATGTCCTCCATTTATCAATTTTAAACCATCACTTCAATAGTTTAGAGAATCTGTGCTCTAGATATGAAAGTCCCTTTACAGCCGTAAGAAAAAAGAATGTTCTAAGATCCTTGGGTGAAAGAATCACAGGCAGAGGAGCTGAAATCTGGCCTGAAGTCCTGGGTAGGCAGGGCACCTATGGGCAACACTGGCAGTACCACGTTGTCACATACACAGAACACATCTCTAGTACCCTGCATCCCTCTGAATGTACTGATGTGTCTGAGTAACAGCTGTTGTAGAAAGGAATGAGCAAATTATACATGGGTAACCAGCAGGAAGGATTAGCAGCTGGGGAGCCGCGGCAGGTGGGCCTCTGAGGTAGGAATGTCTTGCATTACTTCCCCATGGTATTGCCAGTACTTATTGCTGAATGGCAGGAGACTTTGGAGGGTTTTTTCTATTTAAAACAAATAACTCAAAGGCTACAGGCAAAAAAAGTTCAGTACTCAGATTTATTCTAGATGAGATGAAAATATTAATGTCCTAGTTCATTCTTAAATAATCATAAACAATGCTGACAACTAGAAACTATGGGCTTTTAGTATACAGTGATTTGACTACATCCACAGAAGTATTTAGCACTTTTCAGGAGCTACTTAAAGCAGATTTATTGACAACTGGGCTCAAGTGACTTTAGTAAACACACAAATTACTGCACAATCTCTGGGTTACAAGTGATTCCACTAATTTAACTGTAACAGTCATTTCTCTGTTTTCATTTTTTTTCTTCCTAAAAAAATTCACCAATTATAATCTCATCCATATTACAGCATAAAACCTGCATTAACAACCCACTTCATATCCCAAAATAAACACAAGTGTAAACAGTTAATTAACAAACATGCAGTGCAAAAAACCTCCTATCATTGAATTAGTTAAGTGACATGTAACCTCAATAAATACAAACCAAAATAAAATCCCAAATCTGCTAAATAAAGAAAATAATAAGAGTCCTATATGGAGTTTGGTGAGATCCCTTTCTCCTCATTTAAGGCAGACAAGGAACCAGCTCTTTGTGAAAGGAACTGAAAGGTGGAACTATGAGGCTGTCAGAAGCAGATCTTGAAAAAGAAAAATCTGAGAACAGGCAGAACCTAATCATGACTAGTGAGATATCTTTGAATAGGCTGTGATTCTATAAAAACTGTGACTTAGAAACAAATCAAATCTTAATAATTCAATAACTTGAAGTGAAAAGCAAGCATCCAAATTCTGGTCTAATTTGCACAACAAATTCAGGAAAAGCAGAAGGAAACCTTGAGCTTGCACCACAGGAAACTGGTGGAACAAATATTTTTCATTTGATGTCCTTTCTAATTAACTAAAAGTGCATGCTGGAAGCAAAAGCAGATACATCCCCGATAAAATTCAACATGGAAAGTTTTAGACAAGACGAACTTTCAGTGCAGAAAAGGCAGAAATGGAACAGTCATATCTTCACTGGAGAGAAAACATCAAGCAGAAGGAAAGAATGGAAAGTAATTACTTCTTCCACATATCATACTTCTCATTACCAAAGAAGGTGTTTTTCAGTAAAGCTTTACCTTTCTCACAATGACTTCCAGTGAATCCAGAAGGGCAGAGACATTTGTTAGGGGCTATACAAGTTCCACCATATCTGCACCCTTCTTCACAGAATGCTGTAATATAAAAGGTAATATTTAATTTTTTAAATATGTATTTGTAGGATAATAAGAAAAACATCTAAATTCTACACAATTAACAGAATTTAGCGTATTAAAATTCAGTCCATCTGCAAACACAAAGAGAAGTAACTCACTAAAATGACAATCTCAGATTGTCAAGGAAAAATCTCAGATTACACCGTAGGCAAACCACTTCACCAATAAAAGATTAGTAACCATCTGGAAGAAGAAGAGAGGAAAAAATATATCGTATGATTTTAATGGAGCTGATCATCTTTCCATGATACCATATATGCATACAGCAATTATAATGCTCTGCTAATCCACAGAAAACAGGCAGGTTGGATGGTGTTAAATGCTGTGTTCCTCACTTCTATCAAATACTTCATTGAACTGTCTGTAAACACATAATATTTTGCTTTTTTTTAGTTTTTATTTTAAAGTGTAAAGTATGTTTTGAGGAATTAATAAATTAAATAGGGTGAGGATCATGACTGAAAATATGAGAAGGGCTCAACCCCAATACAATGCCTCTACTGAGATGTGATTCTTGATGGAGCAATACTGAAGTACTTTAGAAGTCTATGTGACCATTAACTAGGATTTCAAACAGCTGATAGAACTCATCTTTTCCTGTGAGCACTGTGTGATGTTCCTCTTGCTCACTGCCAGTTTGGCAGAAAGTCCACTGAGTGTGCAAGGAGTTTGCTTAATGTTCAAAGTTACTCTTCTTTATTTCTTTTTGTCGTGTGTGTGCAAATCGTGGAACTGAGGTCAGAAGAGGAGAGGACAAGCATCAGGACACTTCTCTACTTTGCACTGGAAACGTGAGTAGGACCCTTGCTACAGCCAAGAGCAAGCCCTGCCCCTGACACTCCCTCCCCCCCAATATTTATTGAACTTCACAAGTGACTGAGTGGGTTTGACTGCACTTATGAGAGAAGTTACAATTAATATTTAAACAGCGGCTCTCTGCATCCAAGCTAATAACAGATTTGCAAAGTGTTTCCTGCAAGCTAAAATCACAGATGGAGTGTTGGCAAAGAGATGTTACAAATGCTATGAAAAGGCTTAAAGTGCTAGATAACAGAAGAAATGTTTAAGATTTATTTTCCAATACCCAAAAAGGAAAAATAAAGTGAACAGAGTTCTAGGCATTAAAAAGACTCTTTTGCAATTGTTAACCACTTAGAGGCAAAAAAGCACATCATCATATCTCGTGACTGAACTGACAGACATGTTTGCCTTACTGTAAATAAATAATTCATAGCATGACATACTGTTTTATGGAGGAGAATAATGCTAAAGTGCTTTAGACAAGACCATAGTAGAATATTATAAGCACCCCTGGAGCAAGGCAGTGTTATGGAGAAAGCACAGTCACACTTCCTCCCCATCAATGCAAACACTCCATATGGGAATCTACTAAAATATATCTATTTTGAAACCAGTCGATTTCTGAATGAGAAGAGAAATATGATTTAAGAGTAGTATTTTTTTTCTTGCATATAAATATTTATATGAAAGTATAGCTGTGCAGAAAGCTGAAAGTACTGGTAAGAAATACAACTCAAAGTACAGAAAAACCACACCGAGACTCAAAAAATTCCTTCCAGAGCTCTTGAAACAATGTTTACTCACCTCTAGTCTCAGCATTGTCAGAGAAGGTGTAAGTTAAATTCTACATCTACATGTTTTCTGGTTTGAAATCGTGAGTAAACAGAGATTTTTGTGAAGTAGTAAGACATTTCTGCACAACATCAAAAGAAGTAGAATTTGTGGCAGAGCAGACATAAAGGAAAAATAAAGAAAAATATTGGCAAAAAAGGTGAATAGTTCATCCTAAACATATCCCGTATTACATTGGGAAAGAACCACATGGGGCTCCTGGAAGAATTCATGAAGGGGAAAAAAGGATGATGTTTATTGTCTATAACAACCATGCATGTCCGCTGAAAGTTATTAGTGCTGACAGGGATGAGTAGGTAAGAAGGCTTCAGTTAGAGCTCTCATGCACTTTCATTGCCACCATAATGGACACTACTAACTTAGTACTGTGAAATATCTGCCTCTTACAACAAATCCTGTCAGGAGGTCAGCAGAGTGAGGTGGCGATTTCTTCTGTTCTCTTTTAAGATTTCTAGCAGGAAAAGATTATGAGATAGGGCTGGTCATGTGAAAGATGTTCCCCTTAGAACTTACGTGTTATGTCAGTGCAGCAGCCAGGTCTTGACACCCACAGGCACAGTGAAGTGTAACATTCACATTTGGGAGAAAGGCTGGGACACCTGCCATGGGCCAAAACTCTATCTTTCTATTCCCTTCTAAAACTATACCTCCTACATGCACATTCAAATGAACCAGCACTTACTTGTCAAGTAATTTGAAATGTTACTATCCTTTATATCTCACATCTTAGCAACTTACAGGGAAAAAACCCCAAAACCAAAACACTTGTTCAGGGACACCCTAAGGAGCTGCTGCCGTATAGGCTGCTGTGAGAAAGGACTCTCTACTGCCCAGGAGTTACCCAGGCACCAGCTTGTTATACAGATGTTGGAGGATGAAGCTGAGGAAGAAGCTGAGCAACGGCTGCAGGAGGAAAGAATTCAACTCTCCTTTTCAGTTTTTGTAGATGCTGAAAAATCCTCTGCAACTCAGACTAACTGTGCTTGTCTTTGTTGCTCAGGCTTTGGCAGATTTCTGGGATGTGGTTCATTCTTACATTTTTATGCAAGAGGAGAAAACCCCAAGGAAGAGTGCCAGCATTATCCTGCAGTTTCCCAGATGGTTCTTCTACAAACCATCTCATTCCTGCATTTTAGGCTTGCAGGAAATGGAACATCAAACCCACGGATCTCAGAATACAGTTTAAAAATTAGACTAAAGGCTACTGTCCTTAACTGCTAATAAAAGAGCTCACAGTACTATATGCAGTACTGATAGCACTACTCTGAATATTAAAAATGCTCAATACCTCTAATAATAGGTTTCAATTACATTTCAATATACAGTTTCAGTTGCTAGCAATTTTACCGAACTTCACTTATTTGAACTCTTTTCTCTAATAGTCCTGCCTCTGGCTGAAGCCTTTTAACACATTTTCTCGAAATTAATTCATTTCCAATAATGAGATTTTTCCTTTACAGCATTAGCAGAAGAAATTAAATAAAATCCTTACATCCCTTCTGTACCTCTGCCTTATGGACAAGAGGACCCAACAGGGAGCAGCTCAGCGACTGAGCAGGAAACCAACTGGAGTGCCCATGCTCTCCCGAAGCTACTTGCTTGGGGGCTTACACTTTGTTATATGGCATATGGGCTCTGGGATATAAATTTCCACTGTGGTTTGGACCACTCAAAATCACAAGTCGGTTTGGAGGTGACAGAATTACCAGTACCACAGAACCAGCAGCTATAAATCTTGATTGCAGACTCTCTCCTACTCAAAGTTAACACAAGAAAGACAAATCATGGCTGGATCAAATATTGCTAATGTATTCGCATAAGTAGATCCTGTCTCAGAAATTATTTGCAGGCTGGCAACCTTGATAAAAAGGAGAGGGGTTACTGAATTTACCATAAAGTTTTTATCAGGAAAATTAAGTGAAGATGCCATTTGGGTAAAGTCTATGCAAGTCAACTTCTATTGTTTAGAGGCTTAATCAGTATTCTGTATGCAAAAGAAACAATCTATTGATTCCAGGAGGCTTCTGCCAAAGTGAACAGATCTCTCTAATGCCAACAGATTTCTTCCTCCAAAATGAGAACCTTTATTATATAAAGACCCTTCCTAAATAGACATAATTTCTCTGCAGAGGAGGAATTTTATTTTTGATGCACATCCTCTTTGATGACAAATCTGTAGAGAACAGAAACAGCCAAAAATAAAAGTCTGCTGAAATGTCATTTTTGTGATGATGTTGGAGGGGCAGGGGAGTCTCACTGCAGAGCTCCACAAAGAGCAGCATGAAAGCACCACGCTCCTGGACATGCACAGGCTGCATTATTCTGGTTTTTGTATGGCAGCACAGTACACTTCCTCACTGGGCCACTATAGGAAAGCAGATACTGCAGGATGGAACCCTCACGTAGAGCAAATCCTCTCACTTTCAAGTGTAATACAGTAGATATTACAAAACATTTATACTTGAATATATAAAATTGTTTTAGTAAAAAAAACCAAAAAACCAAAANGGACATTCAGGAAAGGCAAGGAAGGGGTCAGGCACAGACTGCCTGAGTAAACAAAAATATGCAGCATTGGAAGAGAGATGGGCTAGTGTGACTATACAAAGAATTTGATAATCAATTGATGGAAGGACCACAATTTCGTTAGCTGATTGGATTTACTCAGACAAGTACACACAGGGGTGCAGTTGGTAGCAATCCAACTATGTAAGCCAAATACCAGAATAATCAGATGATACCAGTTGCTCAGGTGGGTTTAGAGGACAGAGCTGAGAAAGTGAAGAGAAAGCACACAACTAAAATAAGGCAGCAGTAGAGGATCTGCTCTTTTCCTCTGTACTCAAGTGTGACGCTATCATCTATAAAAGTGCAAAACTCTTTTTGTTTCAGTGAACTACATCCATTGGACACAGGGTGCAACTTATTTCACACACAGTCTGTCAAATGCCACTGGAGTCCTTTCACAGCTGGCTGGACTCAGAGAAGGACAAATCTGGCAGGAATGAACTCTGGGCAAAAGAACTGTCCTGGAAAATTTTCCTCCAACATGGAGCAAGAAGAGGAGTGTGGGTCAGTCCGGCAGTCAGGATGCAAACACATCTGAGAGTTGAAGACAAACCCTCCGCTGGGCAGTTCTCACTTTTGTGAGAGGCTTTCAATCCAATTTATGCTTCCGATTTTATGTGTGGTGTATAGAAGGGTTATTCAGTTGAGGAAGAGCTTATGAATCTCAGGTCTTCTACCAGGCGATTGTGAAGTTATTATTCCTAAATTATTTTTCTAGAAATTTCACATACAAAAGACACTTTGCAAACATAATTAGCATAATTGCTGCCTAGTGTAGTCAAAATTCCAAATCCTGGCAGTACAAAATGTGCAAATGTATGAGAGCTAAGTTTGAATAAAGATCAATGAACTCAGAATTCAGCTTAGGAGATGAGGGTTTTTCAAAGTACTCAGAAAAGCATGAAGGAATTCCTCCCAATTTGGCAGGCAACATACAGTGAAAGATGGAAAAAAGGGCAAAATAAAGTCCCTAGCAGGATTATAAAGAAAAACAAATACATCAGGAAGAAATTATGTCTAATATAATAGGCAGACAGACAGTACGTGTGTGTATGTGTGTGCGTGTGCACGCATGTGCGTGTGCATGTGTGTGTGTGTTAGTTTGTGTGTCTATGTATATATTCGCATGCTACATAATATTTATCGAAGTGGTGAACTAATATTTTTTAAAGTTTGTCAGTAGCCTATTTCAGCTGATGTAGCAGTGAATCTTTTCAAGTTCCCAGTGCTCTGTCACACAGCACTCGCAAAATTAAGATTTAGGTGAATTTGGAAGGCTGAGCATATCTCTCAGAAGGCTCTGAACTTGGAGCCCTTTCCTTACTGTTATATGATGCTAAATTCTCTTGTTGCTTGGTGTTTTGCTTGACTGATATGTAATCAAGCTGTGGCAATTTGTAGGCAAGCAGCAGGCCATTCATCTGGAGGCTTTCAGTGTGGGCTCAAGTGCTTTTTGGCTGGAAATGCTGAATTATTTTGAAAAATGAAACCTAAACTCCTTAAAATTAGTACAATGAATCACAGTGATAAATACTAATAATTTCCTTTGTACTACCCCAATAATGGAGCTAACTTTTGAATGTGTAAGTTACCCACCCTGATTAATACATTTGCACCTAAAATCTTTTCTAATGAACAAACAAGCTATATTTAATTAAATTAATTCAGAAAGCTTATTGAATAGACAGAATCTGCCCCTTCTGCTCTCTTGGTAAAATGACATGTACAAAACCCTTATTAATGTCAACCTTATTTTATGGCTCTGAAGACAGATATCTGACAATTTTGAAAAACATATTTGAAAGAGATCAATAGAAGAAGTAAGGGACAAAATCAATATAATAAAATTTGTCCTCTGATAGATCACGCTTTTGAAAGCATCTCTCACATCCCCAGATGACTCTGTGCTAAATGAATATTCTTGTTGCCATTTTACTGCTCTGCTTCCTCAAGGCTAGACTCTTCAATATTTTTAGTGCACCATTTTAAGCCAATTGCAGCTGTCTCTCTAGTAACCTAATAATAAGCATGACAAAATAGGGCAGAATACTTCTTCCACAAACCAACCCAACATCATCTTTCAAAATTCAACAGTTTAAACTGCAAAACCAAACTGAAATTTACTTTGAGAAATGACATGACACGTGGTACTACTGCAGTTTTTTCTGCATCACATACATGTGCTTATTATACTCCCTATTTGTTTTAACAAACGGGGATAGAATAATTTATATCTAAAAACGTAACACAGTTTCTTTAGAAATCAGTAATGCTTAATCAATCCTAAGTTAAGGACAAAGAAGCATGTTCCAGAAGTACAACAGAAGCATCTTCTCTTGCCTGCTCTATTATCACAACTTTAGAAAGACCTTACTTCAAATCTCATTGAACTCACTGAAAAAAACCTGAACTGAATACAGCACATACAATCCGAGGTCTGCTTGGCCGTTGTACAGTATACGGAATATTAAGAAAACATAAAAATAATTTTCCAGCAACATACATATTACAGATCTCTCGTTGCAGTGTTCCAATCCATACAAGCACACTCTGTAGACACATTCAGCAGAAAAAAAGCTGGATTACCCCTAATGTAACAGGTATACACTTTTAATTCACTCTGCTTGCCTTGCCCTGTAGCACTGACAGGCATCCTCGCCAATAAAACACAAGCCTGGCTACCAATGAGAAACATTCTGTCTCAGTGTGAGAGATTTACTCTATATTGCTAAATAAAAATCTGTCCAAGCACCCTCAAATAACTGTGTGCTATGAAAAACACCAGAATGTGCAATAAGCTGTAAAAAAAAAATGCCTACAAGGTTAGTAAAACATTATATTGAGGTAATTCTCTATATGAGAAACATTATCTTTTGAAATTGTAGAGAAACTTTAAGAAAGCATTTCCAGTCACGGCTGGAAGTGAGGATGTTTTTGCTTGTGTGCAATCATAGCATCTAAAGTCTCAAATTCAGCAGTATTTTTTTAAGTTTGCTCGTACCTTATTGCAAACATAACTGAATCTGAAAAAAAATCCCTTGTTTTGATAGCTGCACAAAATATGCAATAGCAAATCAAGGAATTATTGACAGCATATAATTATCTGAAGGTGACATTACTGGGAGGAATTAGATGAAAATGGGAAATAAAAGGACAATGGGACCTTTAGGTCTTGATCAGGCATGTGTAAAGACAAGTTATTTACAAATAATTTACAAAGACATTAAGAGACCTTGAGCTGTTTCTTTTTCAACAAGCATACTAAAATTCAGGTGTTCTCTCTCATTGTCTTAGTACTCTGCTGCAAGTAGGAGCTACAGTGGTGTCTCTGAAAGCATTTTCTAATGGGCTTTTTCATCAGCTTTCAAATCTCACTCATTCTGCCAAGACACTCCACTCAAAATAAAATTTCCTTTTACAAAACTGGATCACATTCTATTGATCAACACCAGAAGGATGGGAATTGTCAGTTCCAGAGATCAGAGTCCTCTGCTTACACAACAGGAAGGACTTCAGTAGGTGAAACTTTCAGAGCTCCCCCACAATACCCTCCAGCGCTCACTCCTTATCAGGAGAGATGCCATGTTAGATACAGACATTTCCCCATTAAGGAACAGAATTAAGAGTTAATCTCAATTTACAGAATCTACCTTACCTTGCAGTCTCTAACAGATAGAGGTCTGAATTCACTAAAGTCGCTGCCAAGAAGGCAATCAAGAGATGAAAAGCCCTGGATCCCATAAGTAATGCCCCAGGGCATTCTGTCTCAGTTCAGATCAAGTTTATATAAAGGAAAGAAAGAATAACTAAGAAAACAATGAAGAGGGATTGGAGAGGTGGAGGAAGAGAGATTCAAACACAGTGCTAAAACATACCACATTAAATAATGAATTCTCTCATGTAGGTCTGGATAACTTTTGCACTCCTACACCTCTTCTGACTTTTGCCAGTTGATGGATCAAAAAGAGAACGCAAATAACTATTAACTGGAAACAATTAATCTCAGTTCTTATCTGCACTTTAAATGATAAACCTTTTCAATAGCTAAAATATTATTACAACAGCAGATTCTTCTCAAAAAATAAAAAAGTATATTTTCAGCAATTATTTTAATTTTCCCAGTGGCAAAAGACATGTTTATCCCAATATCAGGATTTACCTGAGATAATCTTACCAAATTAGTTTTATCCATTAGAAAAGAGACTAAACTTCAATGTTTTGTCTTCTCAAAGAGACACCAGATTTTTCAATAGGGAAAAAACAAGCCCTGAAAAGTGATATTGTTCTCACCATCCCAGAGAAATTTCAGTGTAAAAGCAGAGATTGCTTTTGCTCAAGCTGGTGCGACAGCAGGTGTTATACACATAACCATCAGCTTTATAATCATCATAATATCTTGCTTTTAAATAAATCCTTTCATCTCAAGCTTTCCTACATTATGAACAATTAAGCCTTACAACCCCCCAGTGAGGAAGATGCATTAAGAGCCTGAACCTGCCAGGCACTTCTACAGAACAGAGTTAACTACAGAAATATAATTTAATAAAGAACACATTTAACAAGTAAGAGCAGAAAAGCAAATACATTCTTTGTGTGTATAATCTTTGAATGAGCCAAGAGCATTTTAGAAACCCAAGGGGCCACCCTCTCTGCTAGTGTCAATTAGTAATCTATACCAATTTACACAGTGCCTAAGAATTTACCCTCTAAATTCTTGGAGCTACAAGACTCCAAGGAGAACATCACTGTCACTACTTATAAGACCATACTGCTGACTTGTGTCTTTGCATACACATGTAATCATGCAAATATTTCAGCTGCTATCTAGAAAACATGCACAAGGTTGACTTGATTTTGCCACCTATTCCCTGTCTCTATATTTTCTGTAGAGCAGTAACATGTCGGGGATTGGCAAACCAAAAGGAAAATGATATACAGATCCTTGGTTGCTTTTTACAGAGCAGTGACACCTTGGTCACCAATCTGATTTCAATGATTCCGCATCAGCACACTCTCTATTTCGCGGTATAGGCTCCAGCACAATGTCTTGTACTTCAAAAAACTAAAGTTATGAGAAATCTCTGTAACTAGTTTGAGCATGCCTTGAGATTGGATATACTGGGAAAAATTTCTTCACGAAAAGGGTTGTCAAGCATTGCAACAGGCTGCCCAGGGCAGTGGTGCAGCCACCATCCCTGGAGGTATTTGAAAGACACGTGGATGTGGCACTTGGGGACATGGGATGGTCAGTGCTGGGTTAACGGTTGGACTTAAGGATCTTGTAGGTCTTTTCCAACCTTAACGATTTTACAATTCTGTCAGAGGTGCTGGAACTTTCCAGAAGCACAGTATTCAAAGCTTGGAGTGTCTGGCCAAAATCATCTTTCCCAACACATGCAAAACACTCCAGAGAGTGTTTGTTTGCCTCCCAAACTGCTAACAGCGCTTCAGGAGCAGCAGGGGACAGATGCTGCATAGATTTTTTTAGTACTCTGGATTCATTTAGGATGATATAGTTCAACATAAATTTGAAATATCTTTCTTATGCGTTAGTCTGCTAATGGTATACAGTCTAGTCTCAGTGTAGAAAAAATAAAGCACCATAAAAGACAGCTGTAATCCTTCCATAAAGTACAGTGTGCATTCCTAATGGAATATGATTTCAAAACAGATTTCCAGTTCCACCTTCTTAGGATATCACGTTACAATGTTTAGTTTGCAAAAACAGACTACAGAAACACTTCCTTTATTTCTTGGCAATGCAACATTTAATTTTATGGTGCATAAAATGCATTTCTCTTAACAGATGTATCAGTTCCCTGATATCACGACTAAACTGCTTCATATCCATAAATGCTGTGTGGGGAACTAGCGAAGCTATGGCATTTATCTTTGTTGTTGTGGTACACACTTCTACTTGCTCCTAACATCCTGCTTCCCTGAATAACATCAAACTCAGTTTTGACTGCTCTTAAGAGATTTGACCACATGCATGCCATATATATCCTTACATGCACTTTGTGATTATGCACAAAAAGTGTCCTAGCTATGCATTCTAACGTGCACAGGAATTACAGGACTGTTTATAGATTAGAAATTACTAAAATAAATACATAATTTTTTTAAGTGCAATATCAAGAAATTTTCCACAAAATTAAGTTCAGCCTTTGGCTTGTCAGAGGTTAGCCCCCTTCTCAAATCTAGGTTAAATATCCCATTTAATCATGTCCTGTCAAAAAAATTACATTTTGCTCTGCACTGAAAAATCTTCGGATGGAGAAACATAATTGCAATATTCCCTAATTAATTCAGGGAAAACCATGCGCATATGTTTCACAGTTGAGAAGAATGACTGTGGGGACCCACCAGAGCCACACAGCAGTCGTACCACTGCACAGATCCTGCAGACATCCTACAAACAATAATGCCCAAGAAGTGATCTGGAAGAAGGCAAAGCGACAGTTATATGACCTGATTTGTGGAAATGCTTCCCTATATAAGTTGTGATATGAAATAAGGTAAGATTCGTTTGATTGTTAGCTTTTTCCAGTTGCCTGCTGTGACTGGCTTTGACAAAGGAGAGTGAGGTATTTCTGAAAATCTGTACATGCATGTTTCTGTTCTCAATATCCTCATAGTGAGACTTTCTGCAATCTGGTAACAGCAGCTCTGGCAGATGATGAGTGCCTGACTTTATAAAACACAAACTATTTTAAACCCCCCCAGTCCTGCCCTGCAATGCAGCTTACTGGATCTGGAAGTGGTTTCACTAAATCTTCTAATAGTTTCCCAAAACATATTATTTGAATCTGCAAGTATCCTCTTAAAAGAGCAAGCAAATGAGCTCCACAATGTGTGTGTTCTTTGAAACAAGTCACAAATCCTAGGAGTGACTTCTGTGAGAATTTACTGAAATACTCAGGTTCAAGCATAGACAGGTACAGAGGAAATATCTGAAGACAAAATTTTAAAATTATTAGATTGAAGTATTGATGCAAAGGCATCTCAAATATTTCAGCACCATGAGCAACCAGGATCTGGACTAGAAAGGAAACTGCTTCACACCATGTTAATTTTATCTATCAAGTATAAACTATGGTAAATGAGAATGTACTTTGCAATTCAATGGCACATTATTTTGATACTCTTGTTCATATGAAAACGTCACTCATGAGGTATAAGAAATAAAGCAATGCCGTGTCATGATTCAATGAAATAATCAGAAACACAGAGTACACTGTAGTACATTCTCTCATGCAGTACCTAGTCTTCATGTGCCTTATTGGAAATCAGCTCATGCTAAACATAATTCCACATGACAGTTTGTTTAACACCAAAGCATATTACTCAAGCCAAGAATGAGATATATACATGTGTAGTGTGGAGATACATGTATCAGATACAGCAATTTTGCTTCTTTTGAAGAGATTAGTGTTTATTTCGAAGACACTCATCTGACCTGCTGGAAAGCAGCTCCGTGGAGAAGGACCTGAGGATCCTGATGGACAACAAGCTGTCCCTGAGCCAGCAGTGCCCTGTGGCCACGGAGACCAATGGTGTCCTGGGGTGCATTAGGGACAGCATTGCCAGCAGGTCAGGGAGGTGATTCTGTCCCGCTACTGGGCCCTGGTGAGGCACATCCGGAGTGCTGTGTCCAGCTCTGGGCTCCTCAGCACAGGAGAGACACAGAGCTCCTGGAGCGGGTCCAGTGGACAAGAACAAAGATGATAAAGGAATGGAGCATCTCTCTTACGAGGAAAGGTTGATGGATTTGGGTCTGCACATCCTTGAGAAAACACGACTGAGAGGGGAACCCATCAATGTCTGTCAGTATCTGCAGGGAGGTGTCAGAGGATGGATCAGGCTCTGCTCAGTGGTGCCAGGCAACGAGATGAGAGGCAATGGGCAGAAACTGGTGCACAGGAAGTTCCACCTGAACACAAGGAAGAACTTCTTCACTGTGCAGGTGACTGTATATGGGAACAGGTTGCCCAGAGAGGGTGGGGAGTCTCCCTCACTGGAGATATTCAAGCACTGCCTGGATGCAGTCCTGTGTCATGTGCTCTGGGATGACCCTGCTTCAGCCGGAAGGTTGGAACAGATAACACACTGTGGTCTCTTTCAATCCTGTCCATTCTGTGATTCTGTTTCCAATTACGCAAGTGTGAAGTTGAAAATATGCCTAATAATATCAGGCAGAAAATAAAAACAAAGTGCCACAAGTACTTAAGTAATGTATTGTTGCACTAATACAAATTCCAGAAGATTAAAGGAACTTTTGAAATATCTTCATCTCCATTCCAGTGAAAATAAAATAAAAGTCCTGAAATCTTAAACTATAAGTATTCTCACACAAATGGCTACATACAGAAACAACTTCTATTTGAAGACACTTTCTGAGTTAAATAAGATTTGACTTTAAAAATAAGTATATGGTTTCACTGAGCAGTACTCAAGTGGTTGTTTCTAATGTACACTGACAAAACAAGTCAAATTGTGGGGAAAAGCTGAACAGCTCTGTGAAACTTTACACACACTACTATTATGTTGTTGCTGTTTTCTTTTTTTCTTCCTTAGAAATCTCAGTAAAATTACTAGGTGTGTTCTACACTATGAATAATAGTGCATAGCAGAAAGAAAATAAATCTCTTACAGTGTACGTAATCTGTCATTAATAGCAAACAAAACTACTGCTGCTGGATAGTACCGGAATAATGATGTCCTGTTGCTGTATAAACAGAAAACTTGAAATAAAAATACATACTGGACAGAAAGCAAGCTTCTAGTTAAAATTACTATCACTCTTGTACACTGCAGCCAACATGTCAACATTTCAGGAGGTGACATTTTATTATCAGGCCAGAAATCTGATAATTGTACAGCCACCAAATGGGCCTAAAGAAAGTAATGGGCAGCAACACCAAACCTGTGCAGAGAGAAATCTGCTGCACAGGAGTGCACAGCCTGACAGGCTTGTACTTCTGAAAGGTAACCCTGAGTCTGAAGTCATCTATTTAACCACAAAATAGTTAGTGTCAGCAACAGGGCAAGACTCCTCAGACTGCCCTGCCTGTAGTGTACTGCCACAGACTATCACATCTATCTAAAATAAACCTTTTAAATTGTGGTCTATATGGCACATTAGCCAGCACAGTAATTCCCAACCTCCAGGGGGTTGGCAGAACACCAAAAGCTATAGGGCAAAGTAAAGACAGTGCATTTCTTATAGTGGAGTGTCAACTACAAATAATACTGGGATTTCACTATTTCCATGAAAAAGCTTGGCTTTTTCTGGGTCCACAACCCCATTTACTCAATTGACCAGTATCAGGGTATTTAAATACACATTTAAGACATTAAGAAGCTGAATGAATATACTTAAGAAGGAATTGATTTTTGTTGTTTCCAAAAGACACATAAAGGAATAAGATACTTCTATATCAGTTAGATACTCAAGGGAATTCAGCCTAGGTCATTCACCTATTGTATTTTCTTATTGTTGAATAAATCCAGCATCAGAATACAACTTTTACAGTGACTTAGATCTACCTCTGTTGTGCCACTGAGGAGGTACTTCAGTGAAACGGGAACGGTTCTCAGAGCTGTGTATGAAGCTTGGTGAACCAAATGAGATCACAAGATTTGCCATGTGCAAACTTGTAAGAAATCTGAGTCAAACTAAAAATGTTGTGACAGACCAGGAGCAAGACAAATAAACAAGGTATCCCCTGGGAACACTAAACAGTCAAAATACTGAGGCAAAATGATACTGTTCACTCATGAAAAAGCAAAACCTCAGAAGGAAATAACAAAACATAACAGCCTCTCAAATAATTTTAACACAAAGATAAATAGAGGTAGTTTCTCCAAGGTGAAACATCTTAATCTATTCTCTAGCATGTAAAATTCATATATTGAACCTTGGTGCTTCAGTAACATGTATGTGCCAAATAAGCCTGTAGCAAGCATTGCTTTATATTAATAACTACAATTTGATGCTGCCAATACTTCTGAGCAGAGGGCAGAACAGTTGATAATGTGACCTAAAACAATACTAAATATACCCAGTTGTATTAGAAGAGTGTTGCAATAAGGTTCATGTTTTACATTTGCTTACTATAGCAAATATTTCCCTAAAAAAACCCCAAAAATAACCGACCACCACCAATAACAACCAAAAAACAGCAAAACACCATGCCAGACACGAGGACACAGAGATCCAATGAAGCATAAATCTAACATAAGAGCACCTTGATTATGTGCTGAGTAAGATCATGCAGGTCAGGTTCAGAGGTTGCCTTCTCTACCGTCCGAATCCCTGCATGTTTTAGTCTCCAAGAAAAAAATGTAAAGATGCTTAGTGATGAAAGGAAAGTTGAATGTGATCTCAACTGGTTTCTAACAGCATTGCCATCACATCAGGAAGTCTCTCTAAATCCCTGCAGTATCGAAGAGGGCTTTTTATTTTCTTTTTGTATTTTTTCGCTGAATAGAGGCTCTACCTCTATTACTATTAACTTGGGGGTACAATCTTCATGAGAATATCCATACTGAGGGGGAAGAAATCCTGAAGCCAAGATGTCAGTAGAAGAATCGGTTTGAGAAGTCTCTGGGGTGAGAAAAATAAGTCCACAGGACAGCTACCCAACATGGAATTTTTGTTTCCACTTGACCAGCCTCTGAGATTTGCCATTTGGAATAATCAGAGTCTTTGGAGGAACTCCAGTTTCTTTAATACACTGAAAATCCATCCTGTTGTTTCACTTGTTTTAAATAGGCAGAGGCAAATAGTGCTTCATCAAGTGTACTAATTGATCCAAATGCAGTGCAAACTAAATTAAGGGGGTTGGAAATGCTGGAAAAATTAAACACAGCATTAATAAAGCTGAAAATAGCTTAATAAAGCTGAAAATAAGATCTGAACAACCTAAGGCTATTTCTGATATTTCTTTATTTCTGTTTAAATAGATGTCTTCCTGTAGACTGTTATCAGCTCAGCAGGAGCCTTTCAAGAGAGGCATTTTTCTCATTCTGTGCATTTTAAGTTAGGTTTCTATGAAATTCGGCCTGTCTGTGAAAGCTGCTGCCAATTCATATTAAAACCATAACTGCAGCTAAGTAATGATAATATCATGAGAGCATGTGAGCTGCAAATTCAATCCAAGCCTTTATCTCAAACACAAAATCTACCAGCTTATCTTGCAGATAGGGAGTTGCTGCACACAAAAGCAAGAACACATCTAAACGAACAGAAAGAAATCAATCCTCATTAGAAGGATTCTCCTCTATATAAATGGATTGTGGAAGTCCTTGGCTGGCAGCAAGGCACTGATTCCACCGTTCTGCTCTGTTGCTGACAAGGGTCCATCATCACTGGAAGGTGTGGAAACGGAAGGGGCTGAAGAGAGCACTGCTTGGTAAGCACACACTGAATGAGATGAGAGAGGATAAAGCGGCCCAGATCCAAAGGACAAGTGGCCAAGAGGCCTCTGAATAACATCTCTTGATCTGTTTCTGAAGAGTGCCAGAGTGAAGGAATGCCAGCTGGGTTTCAATAGGCGGGACAATCACCAGCAGGAAACTTGGAGCTTTGCTCAAACTCCATGCGAGAGAAGGAACAGATGCATTGTATCTCTCTCTTTCAAAAGTTCCAAAAATTAACACGAAGAAAGTAAAAAGGGGCAGAAGAAGAAGAAAGAAAAAGAAACAAAACAGTTGGGATGTGTGAAAGTGTGTAAGAAGTGAGAAACTGAAAAAAACACACAGAAAAATGACAGATGTTGTGATCTCACTGACTACCAATCACCAGAAAAAGGGAATACTGTTGGCTGCACAGGAATTCTGGCCACATCTTTTAATATTTAAATTTTAAAAATCAAGAGACAAGTGCCTGCTGACTTCAAAAGGCAGAAGAATCCCATAAGGGAAAAAACTAGCATGCAACACCTAAAACTGAACAGAAATTAAAAGAAAAAGCTGTTATCATTGGAAAAGGCACCAAAGTCACTGTGTCATTACACATATGATGCACATAAGAGTCTGAAAACAGATTCTGATGACTGAAAGGTAGCCTTAACAAATATAAACCCATGGTCCTGATTCAGTTTAAGAATTATAATTCTTAACTATACAGATTGTGAAAGGACTTCTTACGTAAAATTAAGAGTAAAGATACTGTCCTGCTACTTCTAACACAAATTGATCAGTCACTCTAATGATTACAGCTCTTCAAGATATTTTGTAGCAAAAATTTCACACGTACATGAACTCCATGAACCATCAGTGCAAAGGCACTGCAAGTAACTGAAAAAGAACATTCTGCAGGTCTGGCGAAATTAAAGTGTATCAGCTCCAATGACTGAAACCCCAATGACTGCTCTCCCAAATAAGCATCTGAGTTGGCAGATCAGTCTAAGGCATAATGCTCTAAACTCCAGAAGGCTATTACATGCTGTTGTCTTCCCCATTTATGCCACTGGCACATCCCCAACACAGTCACAGTACTGTTTACTTACAGCTTGGCCTTTTGCACATTTAATGATGGCCACAGATGTAAGGGGTGGCAATTTGAGTGGTACAGCTCGGCAATAAAGCTAACATCATATATTTCTAATATGCAGCACAGCTTTTCCCCAAAGTCTGCTGCAGCTTTGACAAGTACCTGTATCCTCAATGAACAACATTCAATGTCTAATATAAGTCAGAATTGAGACATGAACACCAAATTGTTTAAGTTGAAAGGAGAAAGACTAAATATTATCGACAGGAATCTACAATCCAGCTTAGAAGCTTCTCTCTTAGAAGAATTGAGGGAAAAAAAAATGTTGAGCCATTAGACAAGAATTATTACAAGTAAGAAAACAAGGCTTGTACAGAATCCTGCTTGTTAAGGACTTCTAAGGTCACACCTAGACCAGCTCTGCCTACCACAGCACATAGCACACACCTGCCAGTAACCAGAGGCCACCTTGCACATACAGTCACATGAAGAAGAGGGCACAAAGCATGATACCTTCAACTGCTCAGGGATTGTCTTAGCACGAAAAGACATACACCTCAGAAGAACTAAACTGAGGAATTAAACAGCAGCAAATTCTTAGTCCCTAACTCACTGAAACAAACAAAAACCCCCAACTCTCACAGCAAGACGAACTTCAGTGAAACTGAACAAAATGCTCAGTAAGAGTAAAGCAAAGTGGTATGGATGTAGGCTGGTATGCTGCTATAAACTTTTAAAAGTAGGAAAGCAGTCACAAACCACAGCTCAGCGAGTTCTAACCAGTCTGATCTCAGAACCTCTTCTGGTACTCGGAACCTCTTCTGCTACTTCCACTCTGACCTTACTTCAACAGTTAAGGCTTTCTAATAGGGGCTCTCCTCATTTAAAGAAGAATCTCCTGTCTTCCAGGACACAGCTGCTGCCCAAACAAGTCAATCACACTGTCAGCAGAAGAATGAACTAAAAGCCTGGCAGCAGCAGTGATCCCAGTCCTGGAAGAGATAGGAGCTGAAGAGAGGCTGAAAGGGCATCTCCAAGACATTCATTAACTAAAGAAGTTTCAAGAAATTTAGCACACGTCATCTTATTAGCGTTTCCACTGAGGTTACCAGCTGCTCTGAAAATGAGAGGAGTCACTGGGAAGTAGCCAGAGCACTGATGAAATATCTCAGTTCCTCTCCACAACCAAAATACCCAGGACAAGCATCATCTCCCCAGCAGTATTGACCAAGACGATCAATAAGGTTATTAAAAAGGGGCTTCAAAAATTGATTTTTTTCCAAGGGTCCTTCTCATTTGCCTCTCTGAAGTCTCTCAGGGAGCAACATTTTCTTTACCAAAGTGGTAGCGAAATTACACAGGACAGTCAAATGGATATAAATCTCCATCTTACTGTCATGGAATGTAAGTGCAATAAAGGAGGGTATAATCACTAAGTCTATTATTTTTTGAAAGGTGCCCTTACTCAACAGGTGTCTGAAGAACTTTTACATTTTGCTTTCATGGTTTGTCTCACCTTGGCTATGCTAGAATCTTTTGAGAAGATGACACCTGGAAATACAAGAAGCTATCAGTGTGTTGGTAATGCCCAGGATTTGCTGTTTCCCACACAACTTCCAACCAGCCCATTGCCCGGACACAAGAGGAAGACTCCAAGGGTTAACATTACAAACTGTTGAGCATGTAAATGCTGCAAGACAAAAACACAATTAACCCGTAGAAACTATTCCTATCATAAAATACTCCTAGTAATATTGCAAAAAGGGTGCTTCTCATCTTCTCAAGTCCAGATCTGGAACTTAACTTAGGCTTCTCTTCATGCTCCAAGAAGAAACTGTAGGGAGGTTCCAAACTTGTGACCACTTTGCAGGGTCAGGGAGGGTCAGGGGAAGGTCGGGGAGGGTCAGGGAGGGTCGGCGAGGAGAGACGAGGAATTTTGATGGTATTTGCAGGTCCTGGCCCATCCCATCACCCCTGCCTCAGCCATGCTTTTTCTGCTGCTTGCCTGCCCATCTGCTTGAGAGCACTATGCACTCAAGCGCTTGTATCCCTTCTGCCCAGGTCCGTGTTGGAGCTGCCATGACATTGTGTGAGGCAGAAAGGAAAATCTTTCTCTAAGACAGATACTGTGTTTGCATGCTCTTAGCTCTGGAAGAGAAACTCTGTATTTAGAAGGGTGACTGGTATACTAATAGACATGGCTTATCCATGTCTATTAAAAAGTCTCTTAAAAAGCAAAAATGCATTTTTCTGAACATTGACTACATTTTTTCCCCAAAAGATGATGGAATCCTGTTTCTAACCCAACTGCAGCTGCAGAAAACACTGTTGGCTTTTAGAATTTCTGCACAACAATTCTGAAATCTCTTTCCTTGTCACTCTGCTGCAGCAACATCCCATTTAGCAGATATTCACTTTATAGTCTCTTTTGCAACAGACATTCATTTACATCTATTTTACATTAACTAAATTTGGCATTGACTGTAGTAGACCAGATGCTTAAATGATACAAGAGCTGACTGGGGTGCTCTTCTTTATTTACTGCTCTGGCTTGAGCTGTATAGATTTCTAAATATTTGCATATGTGCTGGTGAGACTGAAACTTTTTTCACATGAATTTAATTTTTCCTCATTCAGATCAGGTCCCTGACTTTGATTTTGGTTTTAGATTCTCTTTATATAGTTCAAAATAAACATTCATATGGAGAAGCATCAGTTTAATCCATACATTGGTATTTCAGGTACAAACAGGAAGGGTGTAGGGGGTTTGTTTGGTTGAGTTTGCAAGCTCTTCTCAGACAGGCCACTTGTCCTTACTTCTCTCTTTCAAGGCTGTTGCATATGATGCTCCGTATAAAAACTGGACTTTTTCAGTAGATAAGTGAGGCTTTTCTCATTGAGAGCTTTCTTTCAATGAAAGAATACAATAAGCATTTTCTTATATTTTTTTCCTTGCTTTTTCATTTATCTACTTGGATACTGAGATCCATGTGCTAATCCTGTACCACAGACACACAAACGGTAACAGCACAATAAACTAGCACCTCAAACCACAACTACCATCACACTGATCACATCGAAGTTAACACATGGAGCACACTGAGGAGAGAGACAGAGTTCTGTTGTTTATTTCCTTGTGCTCCCTCACCCACACAGTTATTTGTGCCACGAAACCAAACCTCTGTATCTCTAAACTTCTAGCTTCTGCCATAAATAAGATACTAATGTTCTTATCTCTTCATTTACTGCTTCCCCTAAATAGTTTCACTCCCATTTTTGATTCAGTGCATTAACTGCTAGGTTGGATTTCTTATTCAATAATCCAAGTATTAAACGCCACATAGAGATTTTCTGGTCTTGATCCTTCTCATTGAAATGCAAACCATGTCTTTATTATGTCTTTAAACACCTTGAAATAGAACAGCTTACCTAAAAAGCACTTCTTTTGCACCTCCCTCCTTAGTAAAAGACCTTGACCTAGTAAATACATCATAACTTATCAGTGTCAGAAAACTCTTCCCTGTGTTTTGGAATCATGGTCATGGTCTGACAGATTCTTGGCACAAGCTTGGTCTGGCCAATCAATCATTTCAACCCCTGATTTGTCATCAAGTAGGAAATATGACACACCACAGAGTCATGGAGAACTTGTATGTGCAAGGGTGGATCCAGTCAATGGCGCCTGTTAACAGGTACAGATCATTCCCAAGCCCAAACCGCGCCAGCTCCAGCCACCAGGCAAAGACACCACCCAGGAGGACATCACCACAGCTGGTTTTGTCCCTCCATGGTGCCAGGGGATGTGGCAAGGCCTGTAAGAAGCTGCTTGGTGGCAGACATCAGCAGATATCAGCCTTTATGCAGATGATGTCCCACTCCCCTTCCAGGGGCACACAAATGTAGTAAAGCACTAAGACTTTATCCATAAACATCTTTCATTAACACCACGGAGACTTTTAATGCTGACCCCCCCCTTCCATTCATACACAGACAGCTCACAGTGAAGCAGAGCACATCACGTTTTACTCAGAAGGGCTGCTACAGCTTACAGCTGTGGCAGCATAGGAAATCACCAAATCCTTGCAGCCCGTCTCTGAACTTTGTTGTCTCTGGGCTCTTCCCCTTTGAGATCTGTCTATTAAATAACTGTATATGGAATCAGTCATTAAAAAATTCTGGCATTATTACACCTTAAATGCTCAAGAATCTTCTTACTTTCAAGCTGCTTTATTCTTTAAAATTTTGTTATCATTCACTCTTGTAACTACAGTGTCCTTTACACTTCCCTTCTTCTCCCTTGATGTTTATCTATCACTGAATTTGTACATGGTACAAATAACTCTTCACAAGCTTCATACTGCTATGCTAAAACAAGCAACTCTCTTTAATCCATTTTTATCAGATAGATTCTGCATTTCTGCACACACCCTCACAGTCATTACTGAACACGTTCCCCATTTAAAATCATCTTTCTGGAACAAACATGACAGAACTACATACAATATCTTCAATGAGATCTTACATGAATTTTTGTACAATATTAAAGCTTCTTTGCTTCTAATAAAAGTACCTCACCTTCCACTGAGCTGGTTCACAGCAGCAGCACACTCTCACCGAAAGCAATAGACCAGCACCACCTCACTTTCTATGTTACTTTAAAATGAGAAGCCTCAGCTCTATAGAAAAATTCCTTGTAATCAGCTTCTAAGACTTCTTAGGCTATTACAGTATTTAAAGTTGATGATTACATTAATCCACAAGACCATATAATTCTTCCTGAAGGAGAATTCAGGGTGAAAGTCCTCCCAAACGCCCCGTAAGTCATCATTAATACATAAATTGTTAAGATTAATGAGGCCTTTTTGGTATTTTGAATGGTGACCCACCATGCTATCCACTAGCTTTCACACTGAGTTCTCAGTACTACCCTCTAATTGAGTAACAACACCTTGCAACACACCCAGGTCTATCCTGACTAATTCACCACAAAGGCTTCTTCTGAATTCCAAAACTTGAACGCGGCCCACAGTGGCTTTGGCACAGTTAACCTCGCTGAAATAAGCACTAGTCATTTTAGTGCACAGAAGCATCAACATTCCCAGGAAGCATTTTCCACTTAGAGACTGCTTCAATAATTACACAGACCCCAACAGACGTTGTTTCCTGGTCATTCCAAAAACTGCAGAAAAGAACTTGACCCAGCGAGAGCTGTTCACAGGGTAAGGAATGTCAGAAATCAGGATACCCGTGAAACCTGCTGGGAACCAACCAGGCTACTACAATACAAGCTGCAGATACTGAGCATGTATGTTTTTCCAATGCCAAATTCCCAAGTTATTATTCAGGGCAACCAAACATATCTCCAAACCAAGGCAACACACTTTTAAGCAAAACAGGTATTGCAAAAACAGGAGAAAAAATGGGTAGTTCAACTTCAAAGTCCCAGATGAGGAGAAGGGTGATGTACTCAACAACTTTCTGCCTCATTCTTCAATGGCACCCACTGTTCCCACACCCTTCAAGTGGCTGGACAGCAGGATGGAGACTGTGGGAGCAAAGTGCTTCCCACTCTAAGTAAAGATCAGGTTCATGAGCACCTGAGGAACCTGAATGTACACAAGTCTGTGGGACTGAGTGAGACGCCCCACAGAGTCCTGAGAGAATTGGCTGATGTAACTGCCAAGCTACTCTCCATAACATTTGAAAAGTCATGAAGTCAGGTGAAGTCCCAGGAGACTGGAAAAGGGGAAACATGGTACCCGTCTTTAAAAAGGGTAGTAAGGAGGACCCTGAGAACTACTGACCTGTCCGTCTCACCTCTGTGCTGGGAAGGTCATGGAACAAATCCTCCTAGAAGCTGTGCTGGGGTACTTGGGGGACAGGGAGGTGATTTGGGACAATCAGCACAAACAAGCTTCACTGAGCACCAGTCCTGTCTGACCAACCCAGTGACCTTCTGTGATGGGGTGACTACATCAGTGCACAAGAGAAGGGCTACAGATGCCATTTATCTGGACTTCTGTAAAGCCTTTGACAGAGTCCCCCACAACATCCTAAATTGGAGAGAGGTGTATTTGATGGATGGACTGTCAGATGGGTAAGACAGTGGTTGTACAGTAGCATCCAGAGGGTTGTAGTCAATGGCTCAGAGTCCCTATGGACATCAGTGACGAGTGGTGACCCTCAGGGCTCCATATTGGGACAAGTGTTATTTAATATCTTCATTAATAACACAGGTGAAGGGATTGAGTGCACCCTCAGCAAGTCTGCAGATGACACCAAGCTGAGGGTGCAGTGACATACTTGAAGGATGGGATGCTATCCAGAGGGACCTGGAAAAACTCAAGAACTGGGCCCATGGGAATCTCATGAGGTTTAACAAGACCAAGTGCTGGTGCTGCACCTGGGTCAGGTTAGCCCTTGGTATCAATCCAGGCTGGGGATGAACAGACCCAGAACAGCCCTGTGAGAAGGATTTGGGGGTGCTGGTGGGTGAAAGACATGAGCCAGGAATGTGCACCTGGAGCCCAGAAAGCCAATCCCGTCCTGGGCTGCATCCAAAGCACTGTGGGCAGCAGGAGAGGGAGGGGATTCTGCCCCTCTGCTCTGGTGAGACCCCACCTGCAGTGCTGCATCCAGCTCTGGGGTCCCAGCTCAGGAAGGACATGGAGCTGCTGGAGTGAGTCCAGAGGAGGCCACCAAGGTAATGCAGCACCTCTCCTGTGAGGAAAGGCTGAGAGAATTGTGATTCTTCAGCCTGGAGAAGAAAAGGCTTTGGGGTGACCTCACTGTGGCCTCGAATACCTGCCTGAACAGAGCCTACAAGAAAGATGGAGACTTTTTACAAGAGCATGAAATGACAGGACAAGGGGGAATGGCTTGGATTTAGATCAGATAATTAGGAAGAAATTTTTTACTGTGAGGATGGTGAGGCACTGGAACAAGTTGCCCAGAGTTGTGGATACCCCATCCCTGGAAGTGTTAAAGTCCAGGCTGGATGGAGCTCTGAGCAACCTGGTCTGGTGAAAGGTGTCCTTGACCATGGCAGGGGGTTGGAGATAGATCATCTTTTAAGGTCCCTTCCAACCCAAACCATTCTATGATTCTATGAACAGACTGAGCAGTACCTCTTATCAAGAGGGGAAAAACCCCAACACAAAACCCCATAATAACATAAAATCGATTCATTCCTGCACTACAAGTCTGGCTGGGTCTATCTTTATGTTAATTGTACTAATTACCTCACTAACTACATCTTCAGATAAGGTACTTCTTATCTTCACCTGACTTTCTAAAATGAAAAAGAGAGCACAGTCTGTAAACATGTCCAAGACTCAGATGCTACAAATGGGCATAATTTCTCCAGCAATATGATACTATTACAAGAAAGCTTTGAGTTATGGACATTATCAAGGACAAAGTTTTAACCTTGCTGTAACCTATTTAAAACATTACAGGATACAATGATCGAGTTTTAAAAAAGAAACATCTTTTGTACTACAGTGGGTGGTGCTGTCACAACCACGTGTAAGCTTTTCCACCGATTTTTGTGCGTGAAACACAATTATCTTACGTAACGCAAGCATAGGTTATTCTCCATTTCCAACTGCTAGATATACTCAACACAAAGACATTTCGCACTGGTAAAGATTACAAGAATGGACCTAAAACAAACCCCAGATCCATGAAGGAATTTTCAACAGTTTCAAGACTCTCATTAAAAATCTTATCCTAGGTCCAATTCTGGTGATCCTCAAGACCTTACTCTCTAGGTGATTGCTGCAACAGGAGGATGTAGAAACCACTGCACTTTATAAAGATGTAACAGCCATAAATTCAGCTGAGTTTCTGACCTTTTTTCCCCACAAACTCCTGAACTGCTATTTGCTGTACTGTGATATTCAACTGCAATTTAAACAAAGACAACACAGGAAGCAGTAAGATCCTAAAGTTACAGTTTATGTTACTATCACTAAAATTTGGGGTTTAAAAATATTGGATCTACTTATTTTTCAGCAGTCATCTACAAAACAACACCTGCACTTCCAAACAACCACCTTTCATTTCCATGTGCCTGTCCTGCCCTCCAGAGATGCACAGACTGCTGCTGTCCAAGCGAAACCCAAAGAGAGACCCTGAACCGAATAAAACTGCTAATTTACTTCCATGCTCCCAGGAGGATCTTATTGTTGTTCTCCGGCCTTTATTCTCTTCCCACATGTCCCTGTAACACACAGACTTTTAAATCCAACACAAGTTTTATCAGCATATTGCCTCTGTGGAGTATATGAAACTACTCTTACATACTTGCAATTAAGAATGGCATTTCATGACCGCAGGGAGAGGGACAGTGTGAAAATAATAGTGCAGAGATTCAGAACCAGCACAGCAATCTGTAAAAGACACCACGGTGTTAGGGCTTATCAGTTTCCCCCAGTAGTGCATGGCTCTCTTCCACGTGTTTCCCACGACTGAAGAAAGCCCCTCACAAACCTACAGGCACATCAGCCATTCCTCATTACCTCCTGATAGCTTGTATTTGCTCTCTTCCTCCACACTTCAGTTTCCTACCCAGTCCACCAGCTGTAATAATGCAGCTAAAATGCTTACATCTCACCCCATGCTCTGTTTCTGGATTTTTTTTCTGAATAAAAGCTGTATTAGCACCTACATGCAACTTAAAATCCTGACCTGTCCTAAACACAGACCTTCTACCACTTGAAGGTCAGAAACAGAAAAAAGAACAAGCTGAACTTGGTTTATGTGAAGAGTTACTGGATTTGTGCCGTTTTCATCCAGACTCCAAGGAGGAATAAACACGATCTCTCGCAACATAAAACAAAAGCATCACTTGAGAGGGAAAATCTGCTGAGATACAAAACAAACCCCAGGGAGATCTATCCCAGTGGTCTGAGCGCCACAGATGAGTGAGTAGAGCTGTCAAAACAGAGAGAATTGCTGAAACGGTTGGCATCTATCACCACCACCAGCCATGCTGGAGTGGTAAACTCCTTTCAGAAGAGATTAAAATGTGAATGAATGCTGAGGCTGATCACTGAAGTGCATACTGGAGTGTGTGATATCTTTATTACTGTATTTTCTTATCAAGAGTAATTAGAGTAACCTTAATAGCACTTTCATCAATCTAAGTGTGCGTTTCCCTATATTATTTCTTCCTTTTCACTTTCAATTAGTGCGCTTTATATCATCTGCTTTATCTCACACAGCATCTTACTCTGTAACACTGCTAAACCTGATATCATGCTGTAAAACTCTAGCAGAGGAATAATTTCATCCATATATATAGGTCCCTGGAGCTCATCAGTGCTGAACAGCAACTGCAATTTCCCCAGGACACTCAGGGATAACATTTGTATGATTCCAAATGTTCTCCATATTGGATCTTCAATGTTCATGTTTGACATCAAAGACAGGACAATCAACAGCATGGTGTGACCCAATGAAAACTCAGAATTAGGATGAATTGCTACAAATTGGATCACACAGATACTGGCTGGAGTCCTGCCAAAAAGCCTAGCTTTGTATGCTATTAAAATTCATTTCAATTTTTACAGGTCAGATATTTAAGCTCACCTTTATTCCAGCTTCCTCAGCTTTTACCACTGGTTTGTTTGGTTTTGCTTTTTTTAAAATACAGCATTATGTAGACAACGTAGGTATTTCTTGCTCTTGGTCTTCCCAGACTGTAAAACTTAAAAGCTTTCTACTTACATTCATGCATTTTAATTAAAAGTGTAAAATATTAGACTTCCAGACATAATTAAACCTAATACACTGTTCCAGATCAGAAACTCTAATTAAGTTTCAGTATTTCCTATTGCTAATAATCACCCAGTCAGCAAATACCACCGACAAATTCCTTTCCCCTCCTGCCTTTCTGCCCCCAAGGCATTGCTGCCCCAATACTTAATTAGAAATTAAACATTTTCTCACTGTGCAAGCTGGCCACACTTGTACTCCTATTTAAAGTTAACAATTAGAGATGCTTCTAATGTTGAAAAAGAAATAATCAGCGTAAGAGAAAAATATATCTCCTGAATGTGTAAAATCGACATTCTGTGACCAACTTTTGTGGCAAAGAACTCTGGAATGTAAGTTTCCAAGCAGAATATTCACAAGTTTCTTGTTTGGAAAGAGGCAGAAGAACCAAAGATGAAAATGCATGTGATAGACAAAGGTTCATGTAAATTGGCAGACAAAGATACCAACACTAAAACAGATTGCAAAAATAAAGTAATACACATACTCCAGTATTCCTTGGCCCAGCAAAAAACTTAGGAAAAAACCTAGTAAAAATAATTGAGCATATTTCACAAGTCTGCAGCTGGTCAATGAAGGTTCATCTCCTGGAGTTTACAGCCTGCCCCTTGCCAAGGGAACGGCGCTTTCCCTTCTTACTGTCAGCATTACACTACATACAAACCAAGCTGAGGACTTCTGACTTTAGGACTGTCAATATAGATTTTGTTCACTCTAGATCAACTAGCAAAGAAAAAAGAAACCATTTGAAAATAATTGTCTGTTTAGTCTGTGGTGGTATGCTGAATTCAAAATTGGAAGCATTTTTCCTGATAAATTCTAATCTAAGAGACACTAAAGGGACATTTCTTCCTAACAGTTTAGTATTTAACTATTCATTTAATTTCACAGCATGTATTTTTCAAAAATCAATAAACCAAATACATTGAGGTATCCTTCTACCCAAGCAGCTGAAAAGTATGACTAACCTGCAGCATCGGATGACAGCAAAAGAAATGCTGTCCTGGTGGCAAAGTAACATTTCATGCTGCCAGCTGGGAGACTTAGGAGAAAAAGTGACCTTAATATGCTTCCTAAAAAAAAAATGCCCAAAAACTGTTAATATACTTCATTCTCTGGCAGAGCAAACCCAAAGCCCTTGCTCTACAACTCAGTTAACTGGCTGTTCCATCAACCAATACAAAGGAGACCGTCAGGACAGTCCACAATTCCTGCCCTTTCAGCAGCGGCTCCTGAGCAATGATGGCAGCAATTTGGAAGCCAGAAAGAAATTAAAGAAAGAAATAATTGTTTCAGACAATCGAAAATAACTCCAAGGGCTAGAGCGTGCCCACTGGTTCCTTCATTAAAATCAGAATGAAAAAGATGAGACAAGAAGGGGAACAGACAACTGCATTGCGTTGTTTCCTCATATCACCCTCTGTTCTGCTTCTCACCAGCCCTCACGCCGCAGCGATGGCTGCAGGCAGTGACGGGCATTAGTAACACTCGTTCCCATGCCCGTATGAACTGGTGCTCCAAGACACTGACAATGATTTGTACAAAATACAGTCGCAATGCTTCTGTGTACGGAAACGCATTCTGTGTACAGAGGCACTGAGCCGCCCCACTGAGGCTCCTGCACAGAGGAGCAAAGAGCTTTGACCTGACCGATCCGACTGACCCCGCGAGCCAGAGCGGAGCGCGGGCGAGATTCCAGCGTCTGGCTGAACTTGCTCGATTCTCCCTTCCCTGTATATTTATCAAGCCAATACCGATCACATTAAACAAAAGCATACAGGGACCAAGCAGCTCAGCAGTACACCATGCCTGGCCTGAACCCACACAACCCGGATACGAAAGGAGTAACACGGAAAAGATGGATGAACGCAAAGGCAGCCCATCCATGTAGCTGCGTTCACTAGCCAGGTAGGTTCAGTATCACCCTCACTGCAACCACAAATGGTAGGACTCAATGGTCTTAAGGGCGTTCTCCAAGCTAAATGATCCTGTCATTCTACAAACACCACTGCAAAACCTGGTGTCAATTTTGGAAAATTTGTCCAAACACAGAAATTCCACAGAATATGTTATCAATGTATCATACCTATACAAGCACAGTAAATGCCTCAGTGAAAAATAAAAAGAAAACATTAATAAATGCTTTTTTAGCATCGTTTAAATGCAAAACTACATAATGAGATTAATAAATATGATCCACATCTGCTGAGGATCAGATTTGAACCTTCCAAATGCCTGCACTGACTTTGGGCTTGGAAAACAAAAATCACATTGAGGTTTGTGTTGATTCAAACTTTCAAGATCTGTTTGTCTTCGTGTCACTTTATACCCAGTACTCACCTCCCTGCATCCTTGAAATAAGGCAATAAAAGGAAAAGAGATTTCATGTCAGCTACTCAACATCATGAGTGAAATGCAAATAACCCTGCTAGCAGAAGATATTTTTATTTGATCTATCACCAATATAATTATCATACATTCATGACCAAGTCTCACCTGACTTACTGGAAAAGAGTTCACATTATTATGGTTTAATGAGAAATACCTAACATGACTGAATAAAGTTGATGATTTAACAGGGGACTTTCATGAAAAGGCGGATAGGCTGGATTCAACAATAATTCTGGCAATTACACTGGCATCTTAATTGCCTAAAAATAATAGTGGAAACATGACAGAAAGTGTTATACTGACTGCAGGTTACTAAATGCAAAGAAATGGACCTTCAGATACCACCCTTTGCTTTAAGTAGCAAACAGCAAGATATGACACTGAAGGCAGTGAAGCCCTCTTTTTTTTCCTTCTTCCTAGATCATAGCAAGGTTGTCCAGAAAAGCTGTGGCTGCCCCATCCCTGGAAGTGTTAAAGGCCAGGCTGGATGGGGCCTGGAGCAACCTGATCTACTGGAAGGCCCCACGGCAAGGAGTTGGAATGGGCTGATCCTTAGGGGCCCTTCCAACCCAAACCGTTCTATGGTTGTCTCTTTGGTGAGTGTAAGTGGAATTCAAATATCGTTGCATAAAAGTTTCTACTTTCCTCCTTTCTAATAGAACCGCATGCTTTTCTGACATTTCCACATCTACAACCACTTATCACTGCACACACTAAAAAGGCTGTGTTAAAGCCTCTGAATGTGTGTTCAAATGTCCCCATGAACAAATGTCACCATCCACATAAATGTGAATAATTGCCTGCACAGGCACCAACCTCAGCATCCTCCATCTACTCCGTGTTTTGCCAACTAGTGTGTTTCCAACTGTAGGATTAAAATCTGTGGAGGAGAAAAGTGCTTTAGTGGCTCAGCTAAGTACAGATAAATGTTGCTTTCGCTGTATGTTGAAGGTGCTAATACAAGGCCCATGGATGCTACCTATGACACTCCAGAGCAATCAGTCCTGCAGAGCATTTCAGCACTGCAGTGTGCGCCAAATAAACAGTGGGAAGTGTCATACATGCATTCTTTAAGCGGCATGAACAAATTTTGGATGTAGATGCTTTTTCTCAGGATACCTGCAAAATTTCATGAGAAGTAACAGGTTAAGGTCTTGTAGCAGTATTACCTGTCAAATGTAATTCTCGAGGCAAGAGCAGACTGTCCTCATGTATTACCTCATCAACATGTTCCTAACATGCCTGTTTAGAGGAGATGGAGCCTGACTGGACCTCTCTGGTATGACCTAGCAGACAATTTACAAGGTTTATCAGGGTCATGGTGGCAGAAAGAACAGTAAGGTTTAAATAATAATTAAATAACTATATCCAGATGAAAATACCACATTTGCTGAAGATAAGCTTAGTCTCATTCCACAGTGCAGTTTATTTGCACTGAAGGCCAGCATATTTCTCACCAACTGCTGGAACACAGCAATATAAAAGACTTGAAGCACATACAAAAAATGCAGGTCAGAGCTTAGAAACACATCATAGAAATACCTGAAATTGTATTTCAAGATATGTGTCAAACTTCTGTTTAATGTACCATCTTCAGTTTCAAGTATGAGGTGCAAAGAAACACTGCTTACAAATTTCTACCATCTACTTTATCAGTGACAAATAATTACCCTTTTTTGCATGCAACAAATTTCATACATTAGGTATAACTTTGTCACGAGGTATAATTCTTCCCAGTAGACAACCAGACCAATAGGAACACTGACAGAAGTAATACACAAAGGAAAACAATGGAGGGAAAATGAAAAAAAAGAAACCACCTGCATGCCTCCAATGCCATGTGGACAGAATTTAAGTAACTACATCTAAGAAGGCTATTCCATAGTTTTAGTCATGGCTTAGGAATGGTATTCCCCAACTGAGTATTTCCACTGAAACACTCGAAATTATGTGCTGCTCACTCACTCTCCTCTTCCTCTGTGGCAGGATGGAGAGGAGGACTGGAGGCTCAAAAGGCAAAAATCACAGACTGAGATAACAATTTACTGGAAACAGCAATGAGATAGCAAAACGAACAGTAGCAGCAACAACACTAATAGAAGAGTGTACAAGAGACAAACAATTCATACGTGACTGCTCGTCCCTGTGGAAAACCCAACTGCAGTGTCCCACTATGCAACTCAGAAGGGACCCCTTCCCCCATTCCTGGGAAATGATGTGAACTAGTATGAAATAACCTCCATCTCCTAGCCAAGCCCCCTCCTGGCCACTGTAAAAATTAACCCTGTCCTGGCTAAAATCAGGATATTAACCACCTCTTACTCTATACCACCTATGTCACGCCTGTATCCTACACCTTCTAACTAGATACGGATATATATATACACAAAAGAATGGGTATAATTTCTATAGTCAACGGCCATCCCTCCAAGATGCCCACTGAGTTCATTTAGTCCATGACTGTGGGTTCTATCCACCCCAGATGTCTTCCAGGACAGGAGGGCTGCTGTGCTGCTGGCTGGTTGCTGCATCAGGAGCTCACAATTGGTGTATCTGGAGCAGTCCATACTCACTGTCCATGGCAGTTATGACACACAGTGATAGCATCATTCAGCAACCAGCATTATAAATACAATTCAACAGTACAGACTGTTCTTATCCAAAAATCAAATCCCTTCAACAGTACAGACTGTTCTTATCCAAAAATCAAATCCTCTTGAGGCACGCATCATGTTTCCTCGGGGTTAGTGGTAACAGCGAGTGGCCATAAGATGGCAAGTATATTGCCTGTTCTCTACTCCAGCTGTGTGCAGGTGCTTATTTGATTCTTTTCTTTTCATCTGATGAACATTTAAAGCAAGGGGCACAAACAGTGAGTGGATGAAATCTTAACATCTGAGCTATTTCTGAATTTTGGGGCTTTTACAGCAGTAAAAGTATAAATAAATAATGGAGCACTAAAAATCACTTGGCAATAACCATTAGCAATTACTTGTAGATTCCCACTCATTTTTATTTTGGCTTCAACTACTTCTCTGTGATGTCACTGAAAATTAGTTACTAAATCTGCTTCTAAGCCCACTCTATTTGCCAAGGATTTAAAGATAAGCAATAGGTGGATTTGGCTACTCAGTTCTCTCTTCAGAAATGATGAATTCAACCTGCCCTTGATACCCACAGCAGAAGATGAATGCTTGTCTGTGTTTATTCTACGTATGATATAAACACAGCAAAGTATATTAAGCATGAAACTGAAAAACTAAGTGCCTAATTACATATGGAGTCTCATTGGAGTCAATCACTTACTTTTAGTTAGACACATACCTTGCTCAGTCAGGTGTAAAATTACCACATTAACAACTGTCTCACTTGCCTCTCACCAAAGGCTAAGGGAACACTGTGCTGTGCATGCAGGACTGGTTTGATTGCCTCCATCTTTTATTGGGAAATAACGTATGTCATGGCAATATCAGACGACAATTGTTTCCTTTGCTCTGTTCAGAGGGAGGAATAATGGGTGTCAGGAAAAAGTACAACCATGTGTCTCGGTAATAAAAGTGGCATATTAATGAGCATCAGTAAACCGTTACAATTAATGCAGGCGAATAGATATTGCCCACTTAAACTCTGCAAGTGTTCTAGCAGCTCCACACCCAGCTGCCATTTTTTTCCATCCCAGGGCTTTCCACGGGTAGCAGCTCCTTCACAAAGCCATCAGACACTGTGAAATCATATGCTCCAGGGAATGGGTGGAGACATTTTAATAGTCCAAGTGACTGTTGAGAGTAGTTATTTAGTCTGTTCATCAGTGGCAGCAAATGAATCCTATAATCTATACCCTAAAGGTTACAACATAATTAACAGACTACAGGGGAAGACAGATAAGATGGTCGTGCACAATGGTGTAAGGATGTGTATTGCTTCCACATTTTTGAAAAACAAAAGGTAAGTTTCTGAATTTTACATAATTTTGAAATTTCAAACTCTGCTTGATGTGCCTGTGTATAATAAAGTCATATAAATAAATAGTTTTGAAGTTCAGCTTCAAAAATCCAGATTGACAATTCCCCTCTTTACGGTCACAACCGAAAAAAAATAAAGGGAGGCAGAGGGGGGCAGGGAAAACTGCCAGCACCATCAAGGTGACACACTAAGTTGTTTGAGTATTTATTGACAGAATAACAACACAGGTCACACAGCTTTGGCCCTTCAGGAATACTTAAATAAAAACTCTTAGGCTTTATGACATACAAATTGTTCATTTTTACTCTTGGATGACTGAATTTTAAATTATGTTAAAAAGCAGGACACCTTCAATTCCCACTTCTGCTTGGTTTACTTTAACTTCTAATTCCCTCTGCACATAATGTGTTCTGAGCTATTTTAATTCACATTATTCCTGTAGTTTGTGTACTGAATTCACCTAATAATTCATTTTGATGATACAATCTTCAAAGCATCATTTGTTGTTTTTTTAGTGGATTTCAGAACAGATTGTTTTTCACTGCAACATTTCTTTCAGGTACCATTCTGAGTATAGAGTTTAAACTTGCTGTTAGTCTTGTACTTAGCATATGCTCACTTAGCATAGCCACATTCATTATTTTTATTGTTGAACACTTTAGGTAAGAACTCCATACACACACAGGGGTGCCTTAACTTTTCAGCATGTTTAAGAGGCTAAAACACCAACACCACTGTGAAACAGCTGAACTGCAGAACCTTTCCAGATAAAAAGATGCAAATTGTTCCATCAAACATCCTGCATGGCTTCCAGATTTGCCATTCCTCGTGTTCAAAAAATAAATGCTATCTCCAAAACTAGCAAGCCAACCAATGTGACTCACACAAAGTGAGCCGTACCTACATGCAGGGCAATCCAAGCTTTATTAATATAAAATACCATTTTCAGTAATGTGGTCAAGTAAACGGTTTGTAGTAAGTTTTTCCTCTGATGGATATCTACCAGAAGCTGCACTGTAGAAAAAAAAATCCATGTATTTCTCAATATAAGTAACAGGTAGTATTTTTTTTTTCACTGGCCCAGGACCCCTACTTTGGCTCAAGAGATTTGAAGGATATGCCTTTTGCTATGTCTGTGAAAAAACTCAGTTTGTAAATGTTTAATCACACACTCTTAATCTTACAGCATTCATCATGTTTCCCAATGGTGCTTGAGCCAAGAGAGGACAAAGAAAGAGAAGAAAGACCCAGCTGGGAAACAGAGGGGCAAAGAAGACAATGAGGACTGCAGGAGCTGCAGAAAAGAAAGTCAACTGTAATACACTCACCCGGGAACATGGGACTGACCCCTTTTACCCACATCCTCCTCCAATGGCAAAACCACACAGTAATATCGTACTCCTCAAGTAATGGAAAAATGTGAGGATGAGAGCCACAGGCCTGAAAACCTGGACAACTGCTCAAACAACTAAATCACTGCACTACACCAGAAAGCTCATGCAAAGGCAGACAAAGTGTATCTTCATTGCAAGCATTTGATAAAACCAGTTTCTACTAGTTTCTGAAGGACCTGATAACATCTTAAATTCAGTACAAATACTGGGACAGTAACTAATAGAAATCAGGTCACACAATGAACAATAAAAATAATAAACACAGAACACGTATTTTCAGGACTTTATCTCCTTCACTGATTTACATGTCTATACTGTGTACTGAATGGAGCAGAGGGACCAAAAACCCCACAACACCTGTGATTTTATTAGCAAGGACTGTATGCACGTGACTGAACACTGAATAGGTAACCTAAATGTTACATATCCACGAGTGCTTGATTTTGGAGTCTTTCTGTTTGATTCTTTATGTATTTTAAAAATGGTTTAGATAGTTTCTGTGGAGAAATCACAGCCCAGTGGTTTAAGAACAGACTTATCAGACGGGGAACAGAGTTTGAATCCTGGATCAGGTACCAATCGTGGATGTCGCATTTGACAAATCACTTAATAGTTTTACTTTGATGTATTGTAGTGGGGGAAATTACTAGGAAGAGGAGACTGAAAAGAGTTTTCTGGCTGGTGTCTATTCAACTGCTATGGCAAATAGCCCCCAAAAAACTTTTGAACAAACAGAACATACATAAATATTATCCTCAGCCAAAAGAGACTGCTCTAATAATAATTCCATCCAGAAGAACAAAAAAATCAATGAACTAGGTTATTCCAGAGAACCTATTAGCCCAGAATCCTCTCTCCAACTACACAAAAACAAACATCAAGTAGAAGAACAGGGCAAGGATCTGGTGAATAAAGATTACCCATCATCCTTCTCAAACCAAATATGGTGCCCTCCCTGTTTGGGCTGTTCTTCCTACATGCAGCAGCTTTTTCTGTCTACAATCCTCACCATCCTGTGACCAAGGACTCTCCAGATTAATTATGTGCTGCTTGAAAAGCTACCTTCTTCTGCATTGGGGTGCCAGCACAGTGTTACCAAAAGCTGTTGCCAAAACCAACAACTGCAAGCCCCTTATTTTACATTTGAGCAGGGTATTTATATTCAGTTTTCAAAATTGTTTGGTTATGTTCTACAAGGAATAGAAATAGTTTCACGTTATATGGCATCTCCTTACCTTTTAATGTGCTTATTCCATAAACATAAATCCTGAAATGGTTGCACACTGAAACTGATTTCACAAGAGAGGAAACTCTGCACTGCTATTGCTATTGTGCTCCCATTGCTGCTCTGAGCCAAACCCATGCTGCAATCAGCTTTGTACAACGATATATTTCAAGATGCTCTTAATGAACTGATTTTTCTCAGCCACCATCAAAAAAAAATATTTTCTTCCAAATAACTGCATGTTAAGCTCCCAGGGCTGGCCAGGGGAGTCACAGATATAAACAGACAGGGTTTCACTCATAAGGACTACAAGTTTAGGGCAGTTAGTACTGCTGACCAAACCACTGTCCATGGTGTCTATTGCTCTACCGGCAAAAAAGCAGTAAAGCACAGAGAATGAGTTCTTTCAATAAAGGATGTGTTTGAGGGCTACTGAGTTATAACTTTAGATTTCAATACTGCAGGAAGAAAAAGAAAAGTATTCGTTTGTATAACACAAATGAACCATTCCAGTAGCATTAGAAAGCTGCATCTTGACTTCAGGAGGCTCTAAATTGGGCTCCTCAATGTTTTGGTGACAGCAATCTGGGAGGAGATATATCTGCTGCAAACAGAAGCTATTGACCAAGATGATCTCAAACACAGTGTAGAAAATGAGTACAATGTATGGAGCAGAAATTAATTATAAAGTAACACCTTCATATTTTTGCCTTTATTAACTATACCCTTAAAAGAGAAAGCAATGAATACTGAAATTGTCTCATGCTTCTGCACAACCCAGTTTTACTGGCCAGGAGATTGTGGGAAACATATCTGTTAACTCGTCATCACCTGGTAATTCTTTTGTGGATGCTGCACAGGACCATGACCCCAGAGTGAACAGGTGACCTGAAAGCAATGAATGCAAACCAAAGCAATAGGAGACAATAAGCAACTGAGTCAACAAGAGACTCCCCACTTCAGGATCTGAACCTAGGAACTCCCACAAGCACTCCTAAGTAGGTCTGCTGAGTCCTTTGCACTTACTCATGCAGGCAGAAAAACCTGTCTTCAGGCTTCAAAATATTTCACATAACTACAGCTTTTCCTTCCTTTTATACAGATACAACAGCTCTCTGGACTGGACCACTTCTCCAGCAAGCACAAATCACCGCTACACTCCTTTTAAATTAGTTATAAATCTACAGCGGTGAGAAAATCTGTGACAGCAAAGAGATCAGGATCTGGATTCTGACAAGTTACATGAATCATGGGTTTTAAATGAGCTATTTCCATAACTGATGTGCATTCTAAATCATCTTGAACAATCACACACAGAGAACAGGATCCAAGCACCAGGAAGCACTGTGCCCTTAGAGAGGTTGTAAAATTGGGCTGCACAGTGGTGGATGTGTAGATCTTAGCTCTAAATACAATGTAGTGGTTTGAGAGGCACCCACCCACCAGAGCTGCTCTGTATCTGCCTCTCTGGAAAGGGGAGAGAAAATAGAACCAAGGGTTCTTGGGTTGAGATAAGGACTGAGAGAGAGATCACTCACTGAATACCTTCATGGGCAAAACAGACTCAACCGGCAGATAGTAACTGAATTTGTTACCAACAAAATCAAAGGATAATGAGAAATAAAATAAACCTTAGTAAATCTTTCCCCCACCCCTCGCTGCTTCTCAGGCTTTATCTCCTCCTCCCCAGTGGCACAAACAGTCCCCCCACTACCAAAGCCTGGCCACACAAACCCAACACATACAAAAATAATTACATCTGAATTACAACATCTCACGCAACTAAATCTATGCAATGATCTTTTAAGGGCAAGAAAAAGCTGTTATAAATCATCTTAATTTCATCAAAATTATTTTAAATCATTACAGTCCAAAAACAAACCAAGAACAACACTAAAACTGAAGGAGTTTAAAAAGTACATAGCAAATTCACAAAGTGAGTTTATATAACTCAAAATCCAAATACAAACATAGCAATTACAATGACCATACCACATTTGATAAATATCTAATCATGAACAAAATTACAAAGATTCTTATAGTAAAATTTCAAATTTTCATTTTTATTAGTATAGTAGATTTAGGACTACAGAAAATCTAGCGGCTTCAATAATACTGTCTTGAGTCTATGTTTTAGAATGAAAAAAAATTATAAGCATTCTAATTGCAGTCCTGTACAAATATATACTGGTTTAAAATAATTAAATCAATTATATCTAGAATGCCTCACGCAAGAAGTGTGACTATCCCAGTGTCTTACACTTGCCATGGCATTTTCCACATGTGCCATATGACACCATAATGCACGTGAATGCACTTGCCTGCTTTTGAAGTGATTTATTCACTATATATTAAATATAAAAAATATACAAAGCTCAAGACTGTGAAGAATGAAGATAAAAGTCTCAGCATGAGTCAAAATTCACTTATTCTTTCATGAGACTGGTGAATATTACACCAAAACAGCAATTAAAGCCATGATAAGGCATATCAACCACTCAAAGCCTTAGAGCCACAAAAAATTCCGAGGCTACGGGAAAGTCGTGTTTGTTTCTTTCCATCTTGGTCTACATTTTATTCATAACTCACTCCAATGCTTCATAAAGGCTTTCAACTCCACTTCCAACAGACACACATGCATGCAAAAAACATAAACCTAAGTGGCAGTTAGTTACCTTAGAGTGATCTGATATGCTTTAATATCAAGATATCAGCATGTCTGACTATCTCCCATTGCTGACATTTAAAGTTAATCTACCCTAGCTTTGCTGATGTCAGTGTAAAAGGGACACAAAAAAGCAGTCTACTCAGTGCAGAAATAACCAAAGAGAATGATTTTTTTTCTTCTTTAGCTCTTACTAAAAATACTTTTGAGTATTTTTCATATCAGGAGAAATTCCATAACACATAAATTTTTTTTTATCTTTAATCATCTGTTTAATACACCATCACTATACTGAATATAAAAATACCTGCTTTGAAACAAAGAAAACAGCAGTGCAAGACAGCTCTCAGAGTGCCACTGGATAAAGCAACATGTCTACCCAATTATAATTTGTGATTTAAACAGTGTAAAAGAGGCCAACTTACTGACTGACATCAAACAGAAGCAATTGTTAAGCCTGAGATGTACTCTTGTTGTCAGGAAACATTCTAGGTGTATTGTGAATAAAGACTCCCTATGATTATCCCCACTACCATATAAAAAATAAGAGTAATTTATCAAAATCTGTTTGTTTTTCATATGAGTCCAAATAATTTATTCCTAAAGTGACCAGTAAGTCCCCCAGTAACAAGCCCACTCCTAAACACACATCCCAAAGCAAAAATGCATAAGGACCCACAGTACAATTAAGAAACCAAACTTCCAGGTTACACCAGAAATAAGTCACTTAGAAATAATAGCTCTAGTCTTTAAGACTCCACCATATACTGAGTTGTAATCCCTTAAGTGTCTCCTGTGTAATGCTGCAGAAAAATGTAACAGGGAAAAAATAATGGTAGTCTATGCTTTGGCAGAAATAAGCCATTATACAGCCTAAATATTAATTAGAATAAACACCGTTTTGATTTTTATTTCACAATACCTGATGTTTTTCTGCCCAGGCATCAGTCATATTGCATATTTTTGCTTTACGGTGTATGATTGTAACTAAATCCACCTCACTTAATCATTCCAATAAATCTACACCTCAGTAGAAATCGCTAAATGAGATGTTAATAGCACACTAAATATACCTGTCAGACAGATTATACATGTAAAATATGAAAGTACAGTGAACAGTATTTGCACTTGATTAAGTGCTAGACTTCCGTTCATTCTCCACAACAAAGCTACATGAGAAAGATTAACAAACACACCTCGTCCATGTTTCTGAAGAATTGCTCCTGTTTAGCATCTGAATGTGTTCAAGGCCACTTCTATCTTTCTGCTAGTATATAAGGATGTCTGCAGGCAGAACTTATGCTTTAAAACAAACATTTGGAACAAATTACTAAGAGTTAGGACAGGGCTTGTATACTACATCTAAATCTCCTTGTACAAAAGAAACAACTAATAGCAACAAAACCTAGATGGCAACTTGCACATTGTTCCTGGTAAAATATGATGGGTGGGGGCTTATTTAAGGCATTTAATCCTAAATGCTATCAATTATTTTAAGAAACCTTATGATGCTTCCTTGGTTCTTTCGTTTGGCTTCAGTCTGTGGTACAGGGCACAGGCTCCATAATAAACTCTGCTAAGCTGTAGGACTGTCCATCCCACAGCGAGTGTCCTCTGCCTCCCCTCTCACTGAGGCAGAGGAGACTGTGGGGCACAAAGACTTTCATGTTTTAAACAAATGGCACATATTACTTCAACATGTCACTTCCATAGCATGTAGTGTAAGGCTGCCAAGCAGAACTGGAACTAGAACTGATCAAGACAAAAATCAGAGTAAGACATTTGCCCCTGATATATTTTCCAGCCTCTCAGATTCAAGCCCTGTCAAGATTACACCCAGAAGCACTGCAACGTAACACAGACCAAGAGCCTCTAAGGTCTAAAAATGGTATTTATCTCTGTATTCGCTATCCCTGGTTCTTCAGCTGAAGCCATGACAGTGAGTTTTACTCATTTACAGATGACAGTGTTTTATGTGCACACACACAATGGGTGATCGGTTATTCATAAACCTGGTTGTCCTAGGAAACTGAAGCTGTCCTAGGAAACTGAAACTTCTTTCATCTAACTATTGCCACTAAACATTGATTTCACACAAGGTCCGTCCTGACAGGCACACTTCAAAGTACCATACTGTACCAAGTAGCCACCATTTGCCCACCACAACTTTTTTTTAATGAGAGCACTCAGTTGCTAAATCAATTTTTATCACCTTTCCCTTCCACTTGAAGTGCAGCCTTAATGCTGCACTATTACATCCTATCCCGAAGTTTAGTGAAATTGCTCCAATTGTCCTTATTCTACCCTCACCTATGAATTCCGTAATTCATTTAGAGAATTCAAGTAAAAGGGCATGATATGTCTCCCACTATGCACCTATAACATTTTCTATGTCCCAAATCACTCTTACTTATTTTTATTTTTTCCAAAGTTTCCTTCATAGAAAAGAGCAATTTAACAAATCTATACATTCAGAATCTCTCTCTATTCAAGTAGTTATACCTCTGTACTCTGCTTTTGATGCTGTAATTTCTTCCAGAATCGATCTCTCTGGTTTACTTATCATTTTCTGAAGAAATCCTAATATATAATCTACTTGATTCTAGGTCCATTGTTCTGTCCAGTTTACTGATGCTGATGGCACAGCGTTGTCCTGCCTTATCATTTCAGCTCACCTCAGCTTCATTCTGCTCTCATCTATTACCCAAATTTCAGTGTCTGCCTGAGATGCTAAAGTCCACTTCTTACAGTGGAATTGAGAGTATCCACAGGAAATCTTGTTTGTCTCTAGTTTATTGTCTCACTGTCCCCATACATATAACTATGTGTTTGTAAAGTTTTTATTGCATTACTTCTCTTTCCATTTTTGTGTCACTTAAACTCTGTCAGTATCTCTTTTAATGCTGAAGTGTCTTCAAGTCTTGGTCTGTGCCCTTTCTCCACCACCCTCCTCCGTGACAGTTTCCACATCTGTGACACAATCCGGTCCTTAATTACACAGCCCAGCGTACTACATTTACAGTAATGCAACTCCTTATGCACAAGAATTTTTGCTAGTCAAGATGTGTGACAGCCTGATTATTCAGGGGTTTTTTTAAAAAATATTCTATTTCCTTTTCAATATTTGGGTTTTGTTTGGGGTTTTTTTTTTCCTAAGTCCCCAGCAATCATTCTATTCATGTCCATATTATTTCTGTTCCTTTTTATTTCTCCGTGCTTTTCACAAAAATTGTGAACAACACAAATTCCTGCCAGAGTAATTGAGTTATATTTGCCAGCAGTCCACAATACAATTTAATTCACCTACATATGTTTTCTTTTCTAAAACAAAAATAACAGTATCCTGGTTTTTTTATAAAGACTATCAACATGTTATTCACTAAAGCCAAAGAGGATCATTACTCTGATTTTACTTTTCATAACACTGCTAAAATAGATTGTTGAAATGGATTGTAGGATCATGCACAAAGCCAGTCCTTTTCTCTCATCGTAAAATCATCATTTTTTCTGTTTATGGTTTTGCTGAACAATATTAATATTATTTCCTACTGAATCACAGAGATGTATTATTTCAGTAGTAGTTGGAACCACTGCTTTCTGTGTGTACACATCGGTAACATGTAAACATTTATAAAGTACTTGCAGATGTCTCAAGGAGAATAGAAACATTTCTCTTATCTTCAGATGGTATTACAGCAAACGTATCACCTTGACTTTTATCTATGTTTTTCCAATCTGTATTGCCTGAAGATAAAGTCCTAAAATACTACAAGCCAACAGCAGTTTATAGTTGTCCTGACGTGCTCACACCTCTGCCCTTGTGCCAGCCCCAGCACCTGTGCAAGGAAACACTGTGGCAGGTAACTGATGACATATCACTGCTAAACTTGGTAAAAAAAAGAGGCAGAAGTCGTGTTTCTGCTATTATGGGCCAAATGGGAAGATTTCTTCAATTAGCATCCGAACTTGTGAAAACCTCAAGTAACCACAGGCTCAGAAAATCAAACCAGTACTTTATATTGCGTGTTTTATAATTTACTAACATGCAGATGATTCTAATTGTAGCTCATTAGCAGTAATGACTATTCCATGCAGTGCTGGATTATTCTTGTCCTTAGTGACTTCAATAATTATTTGACTGCAAACCCCTTTCTATAATCTCCAGTTGTCTTTCCAATTTATGCTTCCTAGTCAGAATGTAAGAACAAGTTTCCCTGTATTTCCGTGCACATCCATCTCAAAAAGGCAACTAAAGGCAACCATAAGTACACTTGCATGTGCAATTCAAGGAGTACTAAAAATACATATACAATATGCAATATTTCTATATATAAAAATATATACTGTAGTAGCTGAGGCTTCAACAGAACTTTGAGAGTAAAAACATTATTGCATTTCTCTGGTGCAATTTCATTGCTACAACACTACTAGGTTAATAAATACGCAGCAGGAGTTTCACTTTGAGTTTTTGGCACATTAAACATATGCAAATGAAGAAAACCAGTGTGAAAACATAGATTTTATTAACTAATGCAAACATCCCAGTTTCAAAGAAATATAATTAATATAATAATAATAATAAAAAGAAAATATTACAGTCAGGCTGTTCAGTTCTGTGTGTACTTCTCTGAAACTCAAGTTGTATGTGCTGCAATTCATATTTACTGTAACCAAAGACTGAAAATACACTGCAGTGAGTTTCTCCCTGGTATCACCTGTTGATCTTCAATATAGACAGGCCAAGCCTACACTTCCAGTACATTTTTTTATTTTTTCTTCAATCCTTACAAACCCTTTTACTTTCAGGTGCAGGGATGCTCTGGCATAGGTGGAAAGTACCCAGAGAAAGTCATGTCAAAACCAATCTGATGGGTGCTAATTCAGCAGCTGACAGGACAATCTTGGTGAAGGACTTCAGCTTGAAACAGGAATGACATCAAAGCTCACTGTCCTTTAAGGAATAGTTTGGCCAATTTACAACATTCTGAAAAATTAATATCCAGCCTGTTGTGCCCCAAATTTTACAGAACGTTTTATCCAGTACATTCTCCAGTTTCAACTGTTGTCATTTCAAAAAAAACCCCAAAAATTTAGTTTTCTATTGCTTTAATTCTGTTTAGGAAGTATGAAAACTGAGACAAGACAAAAAATAGCTTTTTATGAGACAAATATAATTCATAAATGCATGAGTTACAACTCAACAGTACTTCAAGACAGAGCCCTCACTAATTCAACCCTCATTTGTCCTTACATGAGATGTTTGCTTCTCTTTCTCTACTGAAAGAAAAACATAAAACCAAACCTAAATAAATGCCATGCCATAAATTAATACTTCACAGAAAGCATGGCTATCATTATTTCTTGCTTACATAACTGAGAAATCTTCAAAATACACATTTAAAAGTTTGTATGTTAAAAAAAGTCACAATTCTGATGCAAGTAGTCAAATAACAACCACATGATGCTAGCATAAAAGACAATTATCCTAATTTAAAATGCATCTCATTAAAACTTAAAAGCCAAAGGTGACAGCACATACCATACACAGTTTATAAAACATGAACACCACTCAACAGCTGAATTACACCAGCTCAAATGACAGTATTCAGTGCAGCAAATGAAAAGTTCTTTTCTCCATGGATTCCAAAAATATTTCCTTCTTCCTAAGAAGTTATGCACAAATCAATTCCTATCATGTCCATTTGCCAGAAGATGTCTTAAAGCAAATCACTGCAAAACTCAGCCACCATAAGTTACTGGAATGGAGGTGACTGTCAGCAAATATTAATAAAGCCTGACAAGTTTATGGTGTCTCTACAATAACAGGCTTACCTCGGCAGATGGTCCCGTTGCCCACGTACCCGGGTCTGCAGGTGCAGCTGTGTCCCCTGATGGTGTTAGTGCAGATTGCATTCTCATCACAGTTGTGCTGCCCACTGCCACACTCATCATGCTCTAATTCGGGAGGAAAGAAAAAAAAAGATTTACAAGATGCAGTGAGCTTTTCAGTGAGCTGATGTGGCTTTGAAAACCAGGTGGGATAACCAGGATGCTGCAGTGGCTTGGCATGGGAGTCAGCTACAGGCTTGCTTCAATTCAGAAACTCACTATGTGCATGGCAACAGTAGATTATTTAGGTTTAAAAACAGAAAAAAAAGAACTGGTGAGGAGACAAACTATGGATAAGACAAAAAGCTATGAAGAAGATTATCAGGGAAAAATATCTGCTGTGAAGATTAACCTTTACATCACTGTCCATCACCAACAGTAATAATCATAACTACAAGCTAAGTAACACAAGAGGGGCCCTACCAGCCGCCCTTCAACTACCCAGTTCAGTTGTCACAACTGCTTGCTCTAACTCATGTTGAACTGACTCTTTCTCTAATAGCACGTAGTAACATTTCACATTTTGAGAGCACCAATCACACCATTGAGCCTCAAAGAGGCTCCCAGGCAAACAGGCCGTATTTTGCTTTCATCCAGCAACTCTAACTTCTGCCCCGAGCCAAATTTGCCACAGTTCCTGCACTTCACTCTCCTGCTACCTTTTTGTTCTTGTAAAGCATCAGTTAGAGGTGACAAGGTACCTGACCTCAAAGCTTTCCGCTTCTTCCTGCAATTACAAGGAGCTTCCCTCATACAGTAGGATTGCAAAAAGAAAGCCTGACTATTTTACACTTTTGCACTGTTGCCTTTAGAATTTTCTTCAATGGAATCAAAAGGATGCAATGAATTTTCTTAAAACCACACAACAGATAACAGATATAATAAAAAACCAGAATCTGGAACCCTTCTTTGTAGCCTTCATTTATACAACTGCGATCATCACACTGATATCCATATGCTGAGAGGTAAAAGCTATGCTTTCCTGGAATTTGGATTTGCTTAAGCTTTTTACCAGTGCATCAAGGTGTTCAAAGAACTATAGACTAAGTCTAGCCTTCTACAGATCACAGAAAGGCAGTGCCTCTAAAACACGAGCAAAATACTCATTTTTGCAGACTAAACGAAGCCCTTTGGAAGAGTCTCTCCATTGAGAACAGCAGCATCACAGGCTTTGACAGGCTACAATTAACCTCTGCAATGCTCTCACTCTGCCACAGTACAGAACAACAGCCAATTTCATGATAACTCTAGACACATGTAAGATTTGAATGGTGAATTCTAAGGAATCCACTAAACCAAATACTTCTGGAACACTGTTGATAACTATTTACAGAACATATTATCCAACGTGCTTTCCATTTTTCAAACACATTTGACAGAAAAATGATATGGATTGCAACTACTTTCTCTTAAATAGCATCAAAGCAATATATCAGCCTCTCACTCTTTGCTTTTAGCAAGAAACTCACACACACTCTCATATGTGCCTGGCTTCAGCTGATAAACTCAGGCTTGCATTTATACTTGTTAGTTTACGTTGGTCCCTAGCTCTGCTCAGTAATTCACTTCAGCTTCTTGCCAGTTTTCAGAGGCCTTACATATTCAGAATGCCAGAGTTCTTGAAGGGCTGCCTGTTCTCTCCTTCATCTATAAAGAAACTGTACCACAGGCTGATTCTCTGCTGCTTTGGTCTCATGGTGCTCAGGCTGCTAGGTCGGACACAACAAGTATCAAGCTACCCTCCAAGGAAGCGTTTTACAGCAGCTGAAGCTGAATTATGCTTTCTTTTAAAAGAGACACCCTCTCCATGATCTCTCCCTCCTCTTCCTACTTTTAATTGTCATTAGCTTTCCTGCGTTAGTATGCAGACTGTAATGAGAATGCTTTTTTGATAGGCTCATGTGTGTACACAAGAACATTCCTACTCAAACAATTGCCAAAATTAGTCTATTACCTTCTCAGCACTTCAAGTATAAATAAAGATTTCCCAGTGGGACCAGATGTGTTTTGCCAAAATACACAAGAAAGGATAGTCTGCTGTGTTGTTCTAGGACTCTGACAATGTAAATCACTATTTACCATTTCAGCAGATGTACAGATGCTGGAAATATCAAAAGATTTAGCACTGACAGAGCAGCTATCCCACAGTAATGCTATAAACAGAGGTCAGTTTTTTCAAAGCCAATATAATTTAAAGAGTCAGCAACAAATCTGAACATGGGAACCTGCCCTTCATGAGACATCCTGAGGTTGCTAGCACTAGAAGGACTAAGGGAACCTCATCTGCATGAGGAATCCCAAGATTTCTTAGCAGCAACATGGCTGCAATGATGGGAACTTTAAATGAAGTTTTCCCCAGTGTAGGGATGTCTATAGTTGATGTTGCTACAGGCCTAATAAGAATGAGAAAGCATTGATTTCCTGCCAAGGTACAAAACTCTTTTCATCCAGACGAAAAATCCTTAAGAATCTGTCAGTAGTAAGTTTTCCTGGGTTTTCTGTGCCCTCACAGGAGCTCATCCTTTGGAACACTTGTGTGTTCACAATGGGAAGTGAGCATGGAAAATGGGCTCATGCTCTGCTTAAACTCAAAGGAGATTGTGGCTAATTGGCAAAGAACATTGCTTTCTTACACACGCTGCTTTCCAAAAATCCCCATTCAATCAGAGCCTGCTTTTGCTTTAATGTTATGGTAAATACTGACTAGACAGCAAACAAAATTGGCAGAGAAGGACCCTGCACAGCAAGTGAAAGGAGTCACAAACAGCATCATTCCAAAGCACCGAAGAGGGCAGAGCCAAGACAAAAAGCCCAAAGCTGTCTTATTTTGACAATTTCCCTTGTAGCTGGAAATGAGAAGCACAAGAAAGGGACTCTAACTAACAAAAACAAAAGTAACTTAGTTTTTTATACACATATATATGTACATGTAAACAAATAACCTGCCATGCTCAGGAATGAAACCGTCATCATTAAGTCTGACTGAAGTCATCCATCTCTCTGACTTCTATTTGCTATATAATATACACAAAATGAGCTCATGATCAAAGATGAAAAGAACTGGCAGGCTTACTGAGAAGGACAGAATTCTTTGACCCAACTCTCATTCACCTGGATTATTAATGTCTATTTCAAGAGCAGGTACCATTGCTGATGAACAGTTACAACAGCAGCACCATTCTTTTCTCACAGGCAGGTTAATTTGTTCATGAAATCTCTGTGAACTGTCTTCAACATCAGCTTCTCTGTTACTCAGGATTGTTGTTGCATCTACTTCATGCTTTATGGTAAAGCCACAGGATCAGTTAGTTTATTGAGCCTTTTTTCCCCCCCTCTATAAAACAAGGGTATTACAAGATTCTGTATTGTCCCTAGCATTTACCATTCTTCTGAAATCCCCAAATACTGAAGATTTTACAAAAAAATTAAAGGATATCAACCTTCTATTGCAAAAAAAAAAAAAAAAAAAAAGGAATAATCAAATGTCCACTGCTCGTTTCCTTTCTACTTTATTTATTCTTCCTGTAAGCAGAGATGAGGGATGGAAGGACACATCACCTCGGATGCTTCAACTCTCCTGGCCCTGTTTCCTACCCACGGAGCTACTGCTAAGGCCAGCAAAATACACATTTAAACTTAATGTTTTCTTTCTGAACAAAAACTGCCTAAAATTTCCAAACGCTTTCATGAACTTTTCCAGAATGTTAGAGAGGATCTTCTGAGAATTTTTTGAGTTCACACCTAGGTCAGGCCATCTTGTGAAGAAATGACTGTGAAGTTCATTCTTTCTTCAACCTTCACCTGAGAATGGCCATCTGCCCCCAGAATCACTTGTAAGAAATTAATCATCCTTCTACAAAAACACATCTCCATCACCTGTGTTGTATGATTCTACACAGCACCTTACAAGTCCACACCAAAAGTATCACAGGTCTAATGTTTACATGTGGGTAGTTTAACACCAGCACATGCACAGTTGTGGAAGGCAAGTATTACAGTTACCTCTATTTTGTTCAGAAGCAGCCTAATCAAAGTTTATCTTGACAGTGACAGAATTCATTTCAATATTACATGGCCTTAGAGAGATAACAATCACATAAAAAGCAAGGTTAATTCACCAGACAATAGTTTCAAGTAGATGGTTAGTTGCACCTCCTATGACAAGAGGCCCCAAGGCATCCTACAGACAGCAGAAAACCACCTTGCAGCAAACCACAGACTGGTCTGTGCATTCTGATACCAGAGCACACCCAGCAGCTCCCCAGTGCCAGTACAGCGGGAAAACAACCATCTCCCACAGAAGACATGAGGACGTGGAATGAATAGGAAATTGCTGAAATAAGCACAATGACCAGGCTGCCAAGACAGCTGTAAGCACTGTATGTCCCCCTGTGTGTGCCTGAGATGGACCCCAACCAGGCAAAGAGCCCAGCACATCAACATCTACCATATGGGTGTGTAAAAACAACAAAAGAGGAACACCTGAGGCAGAAGGAGAGCAGGAACACAAGTGCCAACAGAAAACTCGCTGTGAAAGGTCACGGCTCTCTAACAGCTGTATCAGCTACACCTTCAGCAGCAGCAGAACATTCAATCACACCGCGTTTCAGTTGTGAAACCACTTCTTTAAATTTTAATTAAACTTTCAGCTGCCTTCAAAACACAAGCATCTATTTAAGGCTAAGGAAGTTAACCTAGACCAGGCTGTAGCAGCTCCTGCACACCTCAAATGAGTAATCATTCTAGCTGCTGATGGCTCATCACTTCAGTGTGAAGTGTAAATTGGAATATTCAAACAAGGACAAAAAAAGTCAGCAACCTTCATGTATACATATTTCTGTCAAATCCTTTTTACCACAACTTTTCCAGACTAATCTCTGTGAAGGAATCACAAAAATACTTTCGTTTTGTGGTACTTAAAAAATACCTTCTGTTCTGGGCTAAACTGAACTGGAAGAATGCAGGAGGAAAAGCACTGGGGACAGAAGGAAAGGTGCCAGACAAAGATTCTGCCTGCCTGAGGTAATACATTCTGCATAAAGCCACCCACATGACACTGCAAAACTGTTTGTAAGTAAAAACAACCACAAAAAAAAATTCAGAACACATGCAAGGTACAAAAAAGGATTTTTCATGTATTTATAGAAGCAAATGCACACATATCTAAATATATATATAAACAATTATAGGAAAATGCAAATTTTCTCCCTTCATATGTACATGAAACGTAGCATTTGTGGAAGGTTCCAGGCAGCTCTGATAATTAACATCAGAAGTGTCAGTCAAAAAATAACAGTTCTGTACTCTTGAAGTTTTGGGTATTATAAATACCCACATTCTTACTAAAGAGGTCTTTTCAATAAAATCATTTTCTGTTCATTATCTAGGAGGAACATGGCCTTTGCTTATATTTTGTCTGTATATTTTTTAAATGCATTTTCCAGAAGCACCACAGAATTTATAGGATGCCTCTACTTTCCCATGTTGAAAGAGACAACACTGTTAACACTTACTAGATTTGTATGGACTATAAAGGCAAGATCTAGACAACTTTAGCTTTCTCTCTCTTTTTTTTTTTTTTTTTCTGTGCGTCCTTGGAATAACTCTAGAATTTGTATTGTTTGTGCTTTGCCTAAAATATTTAATTGAAAATTAGAACCCTACGTTGAAAATATACCGTAAAAAATACACAGCAAAGCTAAGAACCTTTTGGTCAAGAGTCATAAAATCAGGATAGCTTTCCCTTGTGCAAAAGCACGTAAGGATTTCAAACCTGTAATTTATAAAAGGTACACTTAACACAGGATTTCTTTTTAAGCAAGAATGTCGTAATTTTTATCTTCGTTTTCTTTAAATAAAGATGGATGGAATAACAGGAGACATTCCATTGAAGGGCCTTTCACTATGGCTACTTTCACTTCTTATTACAAGAAAAGGCCCCAGTTTAAGCTTGCTTACAAGATGGAAACAATTTTCTTATTGAAAGGATTCTCTTTCATCATTTCCTCAAAGCCTTCACGCTTCAATAATAAAACATTAATCTTTGGAATACATTGTGCAAAGATTCTGACTATCCATTTATTCATATTTTTATAGCATTGAAAAGAAATCTAAGTTGTTCTCTAAATTGTTGGGACAACAGTCAGCTTGTGGGGTGCAGAACCAAAAATGCAGCAAACATTTCTATAGACCAAGAGACTTAGAGAGACAACTCACGGAACAGCAAGGTCATCGGATGCCACCATTTTTTATTAATACAGATACCATTTGTATAGAGTACATAGCCTAATGTTAAATTAATCATCTGGCAACCATTAAGCAATGGTCTTTGAAAACTCAGAAGGGAGAAAGCCATCTCTCCAAATACTTTTAAAAAGCCGCAACCCTTTGTTGCATGTTATTAGGATTCAGATGTCTATTTAATAACTCAGACTTTAAAAATGACAGATTAAAAAAATTGAATTTAGGCAGAATTGTGGACTTAGTGGAATCAGGATTTCAGTTCATAAGAAGTTGTGATGAACAAAAGGGGTAGCTTTTAAACAGATTGAATAAAAGGAAGCTTTATTCTGAGCACACAGAAAGAATCTCCCACAGAAAACCAGGGCAATTAGAAACAAGATGCATACATCAAACAAGAAATTACATTGCGGAGAGATGGTAAGCTGGTGAATGATAATAGCTAATTGTGAATCCAGAAAACTGGGTAAAAAACCAAAATCAAATTGTGCTTTTCTACTCATGAAAATTAAAGAAACAAAGTTAATTTTAGCTATGCCCATTTCAAACTTCAGCATCCAAGCTCACACTACCCATTTTCACAAGGAAACAGGAAGAAGGAACAGGATGCAGAACAGAAAAGCCCCACTGTTTCCTGCTGCAACTCTTATCCTTATGAGCATGTAAACATACAAAATGCTGGCAGAAGTATCCCATTTGCCATTCTTTTAATAAGAAACTAAAATGCCTTTGTAATTTATGACACAACAAACAGCTTCTGGTGTTAAACATGAAATTATTTAGACTACATTCTGAAAGAGTAGACGCATGCTACTCTTGGGTAATTTGGAAGAAATAGTGGGATTTAATTTGAATATAAAATTCCAAATGTGCCTGCAGTTGCCTCTTGGAATCAAACAACCTTCTACAACCTGAAGGAGTTCTGCTCTACCACGTCCCCTCTTGCACTGAAGTTCTCCATGTGATTCCCTCAGTTTGTGAGAGGCACACACAGGATTCAAGATGCCAGAACATCATGAATTTATACAATAGCAAATAACATTTATCATCTTGTTCTCAATGCCTTTCCCAAAGGATCTCACTATTCTGCTCAGCTTTGACCACAGCTGAGCAGTGAGCTGACATTTTCAGTATCTCTTCTCTGAACGGTAATGGCTAATTTAGAGCATTTGTATATGTACCTATCTTTTTTTCCCCCCCAAGGGAAAGGTACTTTATACTCTGATCCTCTGTTCTGCCTCACCACTTTATAAAAACAACTGCCAATAGTACCCATTTGAATTTCCATGAGATGAGTTCACTGAGCAGTGAAGAAATTCTAAATTGTAGTAATAAAAAAGTTTATTTTTGACTAAATCAAGATGAATAATAGGTAGTCTTGCTGACAGTAACACTGAATTTGTTTTCTGCAAGAGAAGAAAAAAGAAATTGATCTCTTGCTATCACGCTATAAAATATTTGCATATATACCTTAAATGCCTATATAACGTTTTGTAAGGGAGTGGGAAGAGAGACATTTGGTTTTATTGTTTTCTGAACACAATCATAAAAAAGAAAACAAGAAATCAAAGTAAGAAGTGGGAAATCTGAAGAAGTAAAATCCTGAAAAACGGTGTTTTAGATTTAGACACATTTCACCCCAATCAGAAGCTCACCAAGATTAAAGAAAAACAGCATTGAACAAACTAGATCAAATGTCTGAAAATTCAAGAATCACTGGAAGTGTACATGGTTGTTTTATCTTCACACTTAAATATTATTTCCTTGGTCCTTTGAAGTGCATTTAAATTGAGTAGACAGGTCAAATTAGTAAATAATATTAAAATTATCAAAACCAGCTAATAGATTATTAATGTGAAGAGTCACAGTATAAAGAGTAGTCTTTTACATTGAATTTTCATGCCCTATGTAACAGTGAAATATTAATAATATTGACATACACAGAAATTTCAAAACAGATCCTTATCAGAGGCTGATAATAAAACGGCAATCTACAATACATACTCAGCTGGATACTCTGCTGCAGTTTTGTGGACTTATTTTTGAAAGCCAGACTATTCATGTCATTAGCAATGTGCATCTTTAATTCTCAAACTTGCCAGCAAACTTTGAGCACAATTGTGGAGACAGGCACTGAATTCAATTCAGACAGGATCTACACAAAACATTCATTACAAGAGTTTGAAGATCTGCATATTGCATATTTAGAGATGCAAACAAAAAATTCCATAAGGAAGAAACCACACTTCATTGTCAAAAAAAATCTTGTGTTATCTTTATGATGGCAAAGTCCTACCACCAAAGGAATGAGCTCTTCTGCAAGTACAGTTTTTCACTGAGCAGAGAGCTGGCAATTGCAACCACTCAGAGTCTCCAGGAGTGAGGCTGAACTCCACAAACACCAGATGATTTTTCAGAACTAAAATTTAGTAAGGATTGCACATTGCCTACCCTACAGACTCTGAGTAATCCCTAAATTAAATGGTAATAGAGTGCATAGGAGCTTCACTTCTGGTCCTACAGATCAGAATTAATCTCTCAAATTCTTGCACAGGGTGAAGGAAGTACACAACCTATTGCTCCAATATAAACCCATTTTTAACACTAAGGGATATCAATTATTAAGACGAAACCTCTGAGAAACAGAAAATTATTCACAAAATCAACAAAAATGTAATACTGCACACATGGGAAATGTGTTGAAAAGCAAATAGATATATCCTCATCTGCAAGAACAAAAAGATCTTAAAATTTTTTCTCCTTACTGGATTCATATACCAGAATAACCAGTTTATGCACTGTTGTTTCTAGATATATGAAGTAACCTAGTCTGCATGTCAGTCTCTTATTCACTTATTTATTTACTTAAGGAATCCCAAAGAAATTCCAGATTTCATAAAAGACACAGCATGACCTTGAGGTTCAATGGTCAGTCAGAGCACAGGTCCATGTGCTGGGATTCCCTTATGAGCTCTCCCTCACACACAGTACTTCACACAAGTCATCCTGCCTGAATTATAACGCAGAGCAGTGGTTTTTAATTGGAACATGCTAGGTAGTATGATCATCCTGATTATTACTATGAGATGTTAAACTTCTAATACAATCTCTGGCTTTTTCATAAACTAGTTAAGCATCAAGGCACTGGACTTTTATGGGGCACCTTGATTGCATATATTGATTTGTGTATTTATAAATCACTAGTTATTCCAAATTTCTCGCTGTAGTTATTGCTTTTCTTGACATAGTTACAAAGTAGGTTATTTCATATAGAAAGCAAATAAAGCCTTGAATTACATGTGATGTACCACGCTGAAAGAAAGCAGCTATGCAGTTCCAACTAGACTGCAGCATGGCATTAATATTGATAAAGACAAGAACAACACACCAGTTCTATGAAGTTCTCTGTTTCTCTAAATCATAGGACATTCACTTAGGAAAATAAAGAAATCACACATGATGACAGTATCTGAAGTAACTGAGACTTTGCCTAGCAATTGCCACTGCCTAATTTACAGTTTTCAGGAGAGATGCTTGTTACCATTAAATCTTAAGATACAGTTTTATTTTGCTTCTTTGTTGTAAAAAGCTGAATATGGTCCAAGCACCTGCACTGGGTCAGGAAAAAAGCCCTCAAGCAATATGTTTCATTTTATTTATATGGCAATGTAACACGACAGGCTGCTTTTTATCCATAAAATTGTGAAAGCTGCGTACTTCTATCAAGGTGATATCAGAATCTCATCTTTCAGGTGTTTTCAGTTCAACAATTCCTGAAAGCTTTACTCTGCAGAAATCTCAAAATCAGTAATACAAAAAGTATGTAATAGATCTTTGGATGCAATTTTTAGCCAACATTTCATCATGGCTTCATGAACTTATACTGGTGATAAAAGCTCTGTAGAGCTTCAATTTCCAGCACTCCACAATGCTTTAATTACCATACGAAAAAGAATTTCAAAAAGCAACACATACCCCATTTCAAACTAGCACAAAATTCTCTTAGTGCTACTGCAATACAGTAAGGTGGAATTGTTTCTAAATTAACTCGCACATGATGTGTCAACCTGCTGATACAAGAACACACAAAATCACATTTAGAGTTCTGTAGAAGAATTCAGGTATAATGAGGACAGGACATGTATTGATTCTCTGCACCTATCAGAAATGCAAAGAAAAGGCTTTAGGAGTGCGTGTAACAGGTGATACGAAAGTCAAAAAGACTTAGCATACTTCTCCCAATTTTCTGGTTACAAAGTTAGACATAATTGAGCCATTAGGTTTCCCTTTATGTTTTACATACTACTTTTTAAACAAGCAAATGCTGCTTAAAGGACAAACGCCAGTACATTTTAAGCTTTTAACAGAGTAGAAATGGAATCTTGCATCTTACTGAAAGTAAAAAGGAAATTTCAAACCCTAAAATCATTTGGGCTGGAAAAGCCCCCTAAGATCCCTGAGTCCAGCCATTAACCCAGGACTGCCAAACCCACCACTAAACCATATCCCCAGGTGCCACATCTACCCAACTTTTAAATACCTCCAGGAGGGTGACTCAATTACTTGCCTGGGTAAACATACATCATACAGCAGGAAAATACATGAATCTGACAAAAAAAAAACAACCCTGGTTGTAGCTACCCCAAGAAAGCCAGTGAGTGCTGACTGACGTTCTCAAAAATGGATGCTAAAAACATTCATTTTAAGTATGTAGGCATCTAAATTACTAATTCTCTTATAGTGCTGAAAATCTAACTTCCCATGGTGGATTTCACTAGCATAAATGGGTTTTCAGCACTTTAAAAAAAAATTTAAAAAGAGAAAAAATCAAAACAAGTAAGTCTAGTTCTTCATGTCACTCCTGTGTACAAGCCTTCAGTTAACTCCTTTAGCCTCACAAAAATACTACAGAACTTTAACATGGAAGGAAGTGATCAAATTGCTTTACCCCTCAAGATGTGCAAATTCAGCATCATATATATACTCTCAACTCATAGAATCAATTTTTATTTGAAAGCAGAAATAGAAACTAGTGCATCATCATTTCCAGGGCATCTATATTTTTCCCTGGAGATATTCTCCCACAATAGTGATCACAGTAGGCCATACTTGTCTTATGAGATCTGACAAGATCACAACCTGAGCTCCTTCGGATGCAACTCTACCTTCTTGTATCAGTAAAATAGTGCACAATTTGAAGATCCCGCTGTTTAGACAAAAGATGGATCAAACAGAATTTATATACCATACATTGTACAGGCTTTCACAACTAACTTACCAAAGGATAATCGCAGTACAACAAAAGAAGGGAATTTAAATACAGGATTTTACAAGAGAACTGATGACGATACAAGAAAGGAATATTTTCTCCAAGAAACTTAGAACATCATTTTGGGGATAAAGATACAGTAAGCTGAAGTACCTAAAATCATCGAACACCACCGAAAGCACTGCAGAAATATGCTGGAGATTCAGAGATGGAGCCCCCAGGGCATGAAGTCACATTCACTTCCAGGCTCCCTTCTCTGTGTTACTGACTCAGAGTGCTACCCGAAATCTCTCTGCTGAGATAGGACAGGTGAGAAACTGGGGCTAAATGACCACAAATCACAAAGGAAGCATTAAATTTCAGGAGGAGGGTTAGAATGTTTCTCCACAAAACGTGACATAAGTAAAATAAGGGAGAATATGAGAAATGAGAATCAAGTAAGGGTGAACTTGGAAAGAACAATTTTCATGTTCAAAAGGAATAACCTCCACAAAACACATGCACCTATGCATATCACATGGTAATGTACTGCTTAAAATTTAATTCCAGCATGTATTTCAAGGAAGAAAAGCAGCATTACATAGAGCATTCCAGTTCAGAAAAGGGAGCAATAATTCCATTAGCTAAACTGAGCACAGATCTTCCTGTAGAACATGCTCAAAGGAGAAGCACAACCTAGGGGTGAGAATATCAGGCACAACATGATTTCCACCCCTCTCTCTCATTAACTGACCATACGACTTGATGACTGAGATACTTTGTAAAGAAATGGTCAGAAAACTGTTATGTCAGTGAAAAGCCCATCTAATATAATGAAATTGTTTACCAACAGACAAGAATGGGAAAGAGACTGGATTTGGAATATTTGAACCATTTGAAAGAAAAGATTGGAATCTGAGAGAAACCTGACATTTTTCACTACTGAGCGACAGGTAAACATTATGACATGCTGGAGCACCACTGACATTTCAGGGCTAGATTGCATGTACAAGCACTACAAAATAATCCAGAGACAATTTGAAAAGGGTTGCTGATAATCACAAACAAGGAATGGCTGAAACAAATCTGATAAAAGCCCATTAGGAAAGTGATAGTTGTGACTTACTGTCACAGGTCAAGCATCAAACAGACAATCACTGTAAAATTATTTAGAGGAAGGTGTCAGGAGGTACATGCCCAGCCATCACCTTCACAGAATTTCAAGAAATGAAAAGAGCAAACTAATTAAACAGAGAACCACAGAATATGCTGCATTGGAAGAGACCCACAAGGATCATCGAGTCCAACTCCTGGCCCTGCACAGGACACTCCCAAGAATCACACCATGTGCTTGGGAGTGTCGTCCCAATGCTTCCTGAACTCTGCCAGGCTTGGTGCTGTGACCACTCCTCTGGGGAGCCTGTTCCAGAGCCCAACCACCCTCAGGGTGAACAGCCTTTTTTCAACATCTAACCCAAACCTCCCCTGACACAACTTCAGGCCATTCCCTCAGGTCCTGTCATTTGTAACCAGAGAGAAAAACTAAGGCATACTTTACACATCAAATAACATTCCTGCTCTAGACACTGTCCCTAACCCCTGCAAAGGCATTTTGGGCCTTCACTGACTATTTCCTAGAAGAACACCTTCAGAGAAGAAAAGACAAGGCTCCTGGGTCCCCTGCCTGCTCCTGTCCCACAGTCAGGGGAAGCGAGGAAAGTGATATAAGTATGGCTTGCACATGATTTTGACAAAGACCGTAATTTCAGCCCTTTTAACATCTTCCATTTAGGGGCTCAAACCCAATTACAATCATTAACTATCGATGTCTCGTGTGTCACTTCTTTGACATATGACAAGTGTCAGCAAGTAACAGCAAATACTGTCACAGTAAAAGAGGAACATGTCTTTCCATCAGATCTCTGAGCTATGCTGCACAAGTGCTGAAATCATCACTAAATTAGCATTAGAGTAATTGAGTAACTTTTCCCAGAGAAGACCACGGAGCTTTTAGTTTCAACTATTCCTCAGAAAACCTGAACATAGACAGAGCCTGCAGCATCACAGTGATAAATTCCCTGGAGGAAATCTCCTGCCATAAGCTCCCATGCATACAGATGGGATGGATGTCAGCTAGGCGCCCTCCATCTAATCTCCATCTTGCAGCAACAGAAGCAGGATCTTTATGCATAACAGTCACAAGCACTCCAATGCCACAGAAAGAGATCATTAAATTAATATGTTAAAAATTAATAGTAATTTGAATAGTTAAATATTAATAGTTTAATTTGGAAGGAGAAAAAAGGATTTCTTCTGATATTAATTTGACCCTGCATCCTAGATGACAGCATGAAAAAGATGCCAGGTGAATAAAATTAGTGTAACAAAACAATTGCGTGGAACCACAAATTGAATTTCAATGGGATACCTCATGCTGCTGCAACCCTAAGAAGTCATCTTGTGAGGCACACCTCGCTGGATCCACATGCAGTTCAGAAAATTAAGAGGATAGAAACACATTTCAAATATTTATTAAGAGGCAAGATAAGGTCAACCAGGAATAATCTTAGAGCTGAAAAATTACACATATGCAGTATTGTTTCTTTTAACTCCCCTATAATAAGAAGAAAGTAGTCTTTTCCAGGCAGAAAAAGCTTTTCTAATTGATAGGGCATCCTAAAAAGTATTCACACTGGGAAAGATGTCACCAAGTCTTGTCACCGTACCATACCAACACTGTTGACCATACCAACACTGGCAAAACTGCTGTATTTTCCAAGAGCTTTTGGAAAGCAGCCACACAGAACAGAAAAAAACTTCAGTGCAGTTAACCCTGTGAGAGGCCTGAATTACAAGGCATAGTTCCTATCCCTACTCATAACTGAAAGAAAGAATTCCAGCAGGGATTGCGTGGGCCTTCGGAAACAGCCCAGCACAGCTCAGCAGATCCCTGCTGGAGGAATGACAATGAGGGAATATAAGGAGGAAATAAGATTTGGGAGATCCCTCCTCTGCTTTTCACCAAAAACTGTGAATAAATAACTATGGCATAATACAGAGAAAAAGTGCTTCACAAATGGAGTGTGTTTAACACAGCCAGATGACATCTTGAGACAAGCCTGTAGCAGCCTGTAGTGAAGAATCAGCTAAACAAAGTGTCTTCTAAACTTGAGTGTTTTCCTAAAACTTCACTAGTCCCTATGGGGAAGTGCCACATTTGGACTGGGTGAACCAATCACTAGTTCCAGACCCAAAGTAATTTCCATCTTATGTTTCTAAGATAATGAACAGTGACAATCTTAGCTCATGATCCTATTTTTCATTCTTTTCCTGAACATTTAATGGGGAAGGTTCATATTTTAGGCTTATTGTCTTTGAAATACTTACTTGGCATTATTACAGCCTGTGACATTGTGTTGTAAGGTTGTCAAAACCCTTTGAAAGGGAAACACTTATTATTCTGCAACGCTCACTGAGTGCCATTTCTTGCCTGAGAAGGCACAATGTAGGCTGTAGTATAATAATAACAATAACAATTATTATTGGGGTATTTTATTTTATTTTACTTTATTTATCAAGAGATGGTCATTAAGTACAGCAGGATTATCACCTCATCTTGGACAGGCCTTTCTCATTTTCTGTGTAGGTTGGAATGGATCGCCACATCTCAGATCACTATGATAACCGCTGGACCAGGCACAGAAATACAACAGAATTAAAAGATGATGAACAGCAGTAAGGGGGAAAAAAACCCCAAACCTGAAAATGGGGGGGTCTTGAATCACATGTACAAAGGAAGAAAACTCGTAGCTCAGATTTCTATCAGTTGTACACCGAAAGAGAAGGCAGCAGGGGAATAAGATATTAACTAGTTTCACTTGCCAATAAGAAAAGATGCAGGAGCACAAAGACATGGAACATAATATAATAGCACACTAATAACTTTAGATTCACTGGAAAAAGCAAACAAACAAAAAAACCCACTAAGGAGAAACAAAGGCAACTCAGTTCTGGAAAAAAAAAGAGTTAATATTGAAGCTCGGAAAAAATAAACCATGCTGAAAACTCATTGAGATTAGCTAGAATATAATATTTAACAGTGTTTTCTGTAAAGCCAGTAAGTGTATGCTTCATATGTTAAATAAAAACATTAAAAAAGAAAAAATGCATCTCTACAAGAAAAACTGTGATTCTTACAAAGTTTTTCATATTCTTTCATATTCTTCTCATATTGTAAAAGATGAGATAGCTTTTAAATGGTGGAGGAGAACCAGGAGCATCATGGTCTGCACCTGATCACCAACGTCAAGAAACTACAGAAAAAATGGCAATGTCATCATTATACATTGTCTGAAATTGGTATTTCACTAAGTCTAAACCTTCCTGCCCTCCCACTGCACTTATATGCAGTTTAAGGGTTATAATTTGAATGCTTACAGACAGGAAAGGAGGGAAAAAAAAAAAAAGAGAAGTTCACAAATATTTACTAGAGAAAAAAACCCTTGCAACAGCATTTTGCATGCTATCTGTGCTCTATTGTAAAACCAAGGCAACTGATCCACAAAAATATTCAACATACTCCTGAAGTATCTTGAAGGATTCAAATGGAAACATCTAATTACTATTGGTGGTGGTATTGTTCAATACTCTTCAATTGTTATTCTCCTTTACGTGAGGATAGATTTGGATTAGATGTTAGGAACAAATCCTTCCCTGGGAGGGCGGTGAGGCCCTGGCACAGGCTGCCCAGAGAAGCCGTGGCTGCCTCATCCCTGGAAGTGTCCAAGGCCAGGTTGAACAACCCGGGATAGCGGAAGGTGTCCCTGCCCAAGGCAGGGGGTGTGGAATGAGATGATCTTTAAGGCTCTTTCCAACACAAACTATTCTAACGTTCCTTGTTAAATCTAACAGATTGGTTTAAATCACAGCAAGTTCACCTAATCTAATTAGATTAGATATTTCATAATAACCTGCCTTGCCAGAGATAATCTTACTTTTATAATCTCTAAAGCAATCACATTTTTTTATTAAGCTTAAAATGTAAGGACATTGGAAATAACGTATTGTGGCCAACTGAAATTATACCAACAAATAGCATTCGAGGGATTTAAACAGATAGCAGCAATTATCCTCCTCTTTGTAGAGCATGAAAGTGATAAAAATTATTATTTCTTCAAGATCACTACAATATTCATGTGTCTACTTAACTTTCTTCCTTGGAAGGTCCCATTTGTTTTCTTTAGAATTGAATAAAAATATTTTAAAGATTATGATTATTCAGTACTTACAAGAAAATTAATAGCAGCTACGACAAAAGTACGTAAAATGAGTAACAGAATGTAGAATACTCTTCCCCAGTATGAATAAAAGGGCCCTCTTGCTTAGTGAAATTGAAGGGGAAAAAAAATCACGGTGGACAGATAGAAACAGTCATTTTACAGAATAGGTCTAACTGATAAAATACTTTAGGCAGTACTGAATATAAGTCAAATAATATTCAAAATAGTAGTCCCTTAATGAACATGAATAGCACAAATCATCTTGCCAGCTAGAATTTAATTATGAAATTATTGATTCTTATGGTTCAAGGCACAAAATTATCATTAGATGGAACCAAAGAAAGGGATTCCTTCTATGATGTATTATAGTTGCAGGGAGGCCTGTGTTTTCTCTGAAACAGCCAACTTTGCTGACAGAGAATAAATACAAGGGCAACCACAGGTCAAGATGCCAGGTTCTAATAAAAAGGCAATTCATTTTATCTGAGAGAAAAAAAAAACAAGGACTTTGCTATCTGAAGAGATCTTGGGCAGGAGGGTATCCAGGATTGCTGTCTACAACAATGGGCCTTCCAACTCACACCACTTTAATTATTTGTTCTTCGCAAGTTCAGTTGATAAAAGACCACATTCACACTCAGTTTGGTTGTGGGAAGGAGGAAGAATGGGAAGTTGGCCTTCCTGCCTTCACCTGAGCCCAGCTGAGGCAGTTCATGCAGGAGTGTAGGATGACTCAAAGTCATTCCAGCAGGTGTCACACAGGAGGAGACCGAGTTTGCACTCCATACTCTTCCTCCTGCCAACTCTTCCCTAACGCAGCAAGGGCGGTGTGGATACCTACGAACCACGCAAATACAGACATCACTGAAGGCAAACGGATGGGTACCCTTCAACTTCTGCATTTGCATTTTTCTTTTATCGGGAAGGCTTGAGTAAAAGGATGCTCAGAGGGCTGGGACACCTCTCCTGTGAAGACAAGCTGAGTGAATTGGGGCTGTTCAGCCTGGAGAAGAGAAGGCCCTGGGGAGACCTTAGACTCCCTTCCAGTACTTAACGGGGCTACAAGAGAGCTGGAGAGGGACTTTGGACTAGGACATGGAGTGACAGGACTCAAGGGAATGGCTTCAAACTGAAAGAGGGCAGGTTCAGATTAGGCGTCAGTAAGAAATTCATTCATGTGAGGGAAGTGAGGCACTAGAACAGGTTGTCCAGATAAGCTGTGGATGCCCCATCCCTGGAAGTGTCCCCACTAGTGTTTCACTTCTAGCAGCAGCAACAAGAAAAAATGTAAAGGAACCTACATTATCAGATGCCATATATAGCTTACTTGATCTTGCAAAGGTTAGAGACCCCAAATCCAGGGAGAGAAGAGTCACCTGGACTGTGGATTTTGAACTTTCTCTGAGGAACGGAATGAATCTAGTTTCCTGAGTGTGGAGTGAATCAATCAAAATATTTTTGTAAGTGATTTAACATGCCAGCCAGAGAAACAGGGAATGTGGTTTACATACATTTAACTACCTCATATGAACATCAGAAGGTTTGTGGGACTCTTAAAAGCATGCAGAATGAAGTAAAAGTACACTGAGTAGGTACTAGCACATTCAAAAAAGAGTAACTTTTTGTGTTGTGCTAGAATGGGACTACATTTTGAATGTCTCTGCTTTATTGCAAAGCGGTGTTTGTGACCCAGTTATAATAGAGGATGCAGTTCAGAATCGGATAGATACCAAGGAATCTGAGACCAAGTCTCCAAAGATCAGAGGATTCCTCTGCCCCTTTGGGGAGAGTGCGTGTCTAAATACGCGCATTCTTAATTTAGTGTTTGAAGAAGAATTTGCTGTGTCAGATGTTCCACAGAACACCACTTTTAACATGCGTGCTATTGATGCCTTTTTCCTGGTCTCAGAAAACGAAAGCCAGACATGGTTAAAGGGGTAGGGGGTTTACCTTAGTATCTTTAATAGGATCTTAACAATGCATCTCTCCGCCAAGGTGGAACGCATCACAATGCACCCCCACGGTAAACAGCGTACACAATTTATAGACCCTACACATTAACATATCTAACAAGGGTGCCCCCTAATAAGGGGGGCTTGGGTGGATGGTGTGATATTCTCCCCATCTATGGAATCCCTCCCCACGGGTGGGCATAATCTCTAGTTTACAGAGTATGTTCTAGAAGGGGACCTTGGCCCCCCAAGATAGTAGAATGTTTGGTCTCCTGGTCTTTACGTGTTTTGGGGTGTTTGGTCTCCTGGCCCTACAGAGCACTAGAACTATGCTAAGTTATCAGGCTTAAAGAATTACAAGTATGCATGCTAATACTTGTGGATACACAGAACTGTGTAAAAGGTATATAACAGAAAAAAGCAAAAGTCATCTTGGCATCACTATTTTGAAAGCAAAAGGCCAACAACAAACCAGCCAAAAACTAGCATAAAGGACAAATGTTGGTAGATAGTTCAGCATTATGAAAAATTCTATTCATTAAACTTTATGAAATAGAACCCTCCATTATGAGAAGCACAAAGCAGACTAAACCAAATCCCTAGGCTCCTGGAAACATGGAAACTTTTCTTCTTCAGAAATAAATAGGAAAAATGCATTTTTCCCTTACAGGCCATTAAGCTGTCTCTCCATTGACATCCTTATCCTTTGCTCAGCAGCCCTGTTTTCTGGCCCCTTCTGCTATCATCTGGCATACCAAGAAAGCCTTCCCCAAAACACCTGATTATCTCAGTCTAGCAGCATGAACTGTATTTTCTAAAAATGAACTTTATCTGTAAACTCTGAAAATAAAAAAATCTAAGCACACAGAAATTGCCATAGACTATTCTAATGGGAACACAATTAGCAAGACTGTGTCATTCATTTGCCCAGCTCTGTCCCACTTCTCTGACAATGAAGAATGAGAGCTATTTCTGTGAGAGTCATAAAAATCCCCAGTTTGAGCAATTATTACATGCAATCATGTAACTAAATAGGAAGCTTCATACTGGGAGGCAAAAAGCCTACAGTAGAAAGCACGAAAATATTAACTACAAAGTGATAGATCAAAGCACCTCTCCTTCTCCCCATTCCCGTGCTATTCCCAAAGGCTATATTTCTTAAGGACCAAGCAACTCTGCTCACCAGTGTCAGCTCCTCTACACCCTTTAAAATGATTTCACAAATATTTCAGAAAGGCAACTCTACCAGATTTATGGTTATTGACTAATGTTTACAAATACAAAAATAAATTTAGAAATCTCGGATATCTAGTTATTATATGCACTGACATTCACCTGCAGTGTTACCCACACTGTATCTCAATATTCTTGCTCATAGACAGAACACAAAGGTCCTCCAAAACCAGAATTAGACTATCCATAAAGAGACAAATCACACTGCACACCTTCAGAGCCACAGGCACTCCACCCCATCCCCTTAACGTACATATTTCTGCTGAAAAAAGCATTTTGTAACTTATCTCTGAACATGCAGAACCAGCAAAGCAAGAGCTGGACAATCTACAATGCATTTCTAAACAGTGCTTACACCAAACCCCAGCCACTTCAAATAAATTACAGATGCCCATCACTGAACCAGGGTCCTAAGGTCTTTTCAGTATCTCAGATTGCTCAGAAGGTGATCCTTTGATCACCTGTACACAGTAACAGACATTCAAGAATCAATAGCTGTTAATAAAATATTAGCCTTCTCCCAATCAATATGCACACAACTATGAAATATTCAGCACAGGTATAAAAATGCAATCATAGCAAAATGAGAGGTGTTAATATATGGTTTCATTGCATATAAAATGCAGATTTAGATTAAAAAAAGGAAAAAAACCAAGACATGCTAAAGCCTTTGTCACACATATTTCTCACTGTCAGAAAAGCCCATCAGACATAAGCACCATGAACTTTATAGAAAATTTTCTGTTCAGCTTAAAAAACTTTATAGAATTCCTTTGTTTCATAAGTAAAAACCTTACTCTGGAAATCATAAATCCAAGCAGCAAACACAAAGATACAATAGCAGAGAAGCAGAGTGCTGCACATTTCACAGAAATGTCAATCCTAACTCGCCAGGCTGTTTTCAACCACCATGACACACTGCCTTTCAGGAGATACACACTTGTCAGATCCAAATAAATACATTGCAAGTTCTTGGCCTTTCTAGAGGTCCAGTGATTGCATCCCAGATAATTTCCACCATTCCTTAAATTGAAGTCATAGGAATTTGGCACTCCTATGATCCAATGTGAATGAGCTCCTCTTCCTCCGTGCGGGATTTCTTTGGAAGAAATGCTTATGTATGTGGCACACTCTGCACAGTCTTCGGTCACACAGGAGACATGCACTGCAAGATACACACAGGGATACTGGAGGAGCATTTGTGCCTTTTTTCCTGATATTTTCCAGCAGCCATGTGCTCATTATTACTCAAATCAGACAAGCCATAGAATCTATTCAAGCACCAAAAGCAAATACTATAGACATTCTGTACTTGGCCATTAGTCATCTGACAGCTCTTCTTTGTATAGCTGAACAATACGTTTGGACAGAAAAAAGAGGACACAGCATGGCAAACAGAGAACTCCTATCCAGCATGGCCAGAGCTGGGCCTGGTTAACCAGCCTTTGGAAGCAGACATTAACACAGCCTGGGACTCTGAGAATCAGTATGGGAGGTTCAGGCCACATCCATCTGTCTGACTTGTCAACCTCACACGCATTGCACCTCCTCTTACCTGGGACCATTCCTGAGAGCATCTTCCTTGACACGCAACAACAATCTTGCAGTTCAGTGTGAAAAATACTTCTGTAAGACACCAAAAGTCTGGGGGCAAAGACCCAGAATTTTTTCAAAAAAAAAAGTGAAGTTAAGAATTAGAGTATTGCTGTACTGCTCAGCCCCAAAACTAAAAATAGGCTTTTAGGTTTCAGATGAGAAGAATAAAGCATACTCATGAAAAGATATTTCAAATATTAAAATGGAGTGCAAATAGAAAGGTCAAAGTGTTCTCTGTGTTCACTGAGAATATGACAAGAGGTGACAAGGCTTAAATTTTGGCAAGTGAGATTTAAGGTAGCCATTCAGGAAACCTTTCTAAATGGCTGAGTAAGGGGGACCCCCACAAAAAGGGGATTGAAGTGTTTCCCTCATTGAAATTGTTTGTTAAGAACCGACTGAATTGTTTTTTAAGAACAGTTAAGACAAAGGATGTTACAGAGTCCCTGGATCCTGCCTTGAGGAATGGTGAGCCTGATGCCCTTCTCTATGATTCAGTTACTTCCTTGGTTTAGTAGGAGAGTTCAGTTCTGTGTCTGAAGAACAAAGACTTTGTTACAAATGGTATCTAGAAAGAGAATACAGATTGGGAAATTTTTTAGTTGTTTGGACAAAGGAGATGACAAACCCTGGCTGTTAGATCTCCAAAAAAATCACAACTTGATTGAGTAAACTCTTTCCCAAAAGCAAGTTGCACTCCTTAAGGCATTCACACTTACTGTGGAAGCAGATAACTAAAACATGAGAGCTTTTTGCTTCCAGCCACTGGCATCGATTCTGCAGCTGCTGCATGTTTGTGAGATAGCACATTCCCACTAAGAAATCAGTGTAGTGGCTCTCTTTCTATCCCTCACCTCACTGACTGTTTGTAGCAATTGCTACATTTAGGAATCGAGAATTCTTATGCCATAAAAATGGATTTAGTCCTATAGTATCAAGGAGAAATCCTGCAGTAAGAGAGCTCAGGACAAATGCTGACCAGGAGACATGGCTTGTCCTTGATGTCTCTTTAGATAGACAGCTTCGTTCATTAATCTTGACTGAATATTAAATCAATAATACTATTTTTTAAGCTTAATGCTTAAGTTTATGCATAAGCATGAACATACACAGGCAAAACAATTTAGAATACTGCATTTCTGTGACAGCATATATACCAGCGCAAAAGGCTGCAGCTAAGAAATCATGTAAAAATGCTAATTATGCCTAAGTCCAGAAATACAACCATCAGCATGATTTGCGGTCAGCTGTTTAATTAATTTTAGTATTAATAAAGTTACAGAAAATCAATGTGTCAAAAGGACTTGAAAGGATTACCAACTGCTCTGGACAAATTAGCAACACTTCCACGCCTAGAGCACAGGAAAGCACAAAGATGTTTAATTAAACTATTTACCAGTGAGGAATTTAAATCAGTGTAAATATTGCATTTTTAGTACTTTTTTTCCCTCAGATTGAAAGCATTTAGGAGCAAATAATATTCAGTTTTCTAATGCCATTTTTTTAAAGGAAGGAGTGTAAAAAATGTTGCAGTTAAATCCAGTGAGCCCATAAAATGAAGGTGAAGTCAGGAACAAAAGAATGTAACATGGCATTTAAAATTAGAGGACTGGGGAATAATTCAACTCCAAAGCAACAAAAGATGTTACAAAACTGCATGGAAAAAGGAAGGAGAAGATTTATAACATAAAGGCCACGTGATTACTCAGGGCTCATGCACACTGTGCTTCAATGAACTGCTATTGTTTCTTGTGAAAATGTCAATATCTATAAAAATAAACCTCACTGTTCACAGAATTCTTGCTGCTATAAGTCTGTGTTTTTCCCATATCCAATTTATCTGACTCTTTACTAGACTCCCCAATGCTCGTCACTGTCTCTGCATGCTTTTGGGCAAAATACTCCAACTCTCTGTGCCTCAGCTTCCCTTTTCCAAAAGAGCAATTAAATACTTATCAGGCTTCAAGGGATGCATTGAGAAGCTACATTATCTATGTTAGTACAGCATTCTCTGACAATACAGAAGAATCAGCCTTTTTAGTATTATTAAAAACAGAGCTTCCCTATGGCAATAGTGCACCAGTTATCTCTCTGTGGGACTTATCTAAAGCCAAAATGAATGCCATTGAAAGCTTTCTCCCGCATTAATGGGGTTTGAGTCAAAACCTGTGCGACTGTCAGTCAGCTGATGTAGAATTGCTCGGGTTTTGTTTCGCTGGATTGATTTAATACACTTCCAGTCTTCTGTTGACTTGTCCTGCAGAGCAAAGAAATGCTCTCTGATGCAGGCAGTGCCCACCAGCACATAGATTACCTGCTGCTGAACTTGGCCAGCAGCCCTCCGAGGGACCTGAAACAAATGTTTCTGCATTTCGAGGCACCTCAAACTAGACGACATTTCCCTTCACAGTTCTGGGAACTGAGCTGCTATTGACTGCAGTCCAAACAAAGGAGTCCTACTTAAGACTAGGAGCTAAGTCCTGCCCTGCCTTACAGCTCTTGACATTAAAGGACTCAGGAAAGGAAAAGATCAGCGTACAAATATTTTGTGTCTGCTGAGTTAACACAAGTGAAGTATCATCCATTCAAGTTGTCTTATGATATTGTCTTATGCAATTTCCAAGTGCATTTGAAAATGCCTGAGTGTTGTCCTGAAGACATGCAGTGGGAAGACACACACAGATCACAATGAGGCTCCTAGGAAGACCATGGTCTGTCTTCAGTGTGTAGTGACAGAGTGGATTCCAAAGAAGGGAACATAAATTGGCGCCAGGCAAAATCAGGGGGGTCCAGATCTACCCGAGGTCCTCAGCCCCAATCAGACCTATTGTGCTGAACATCTGATACCTACTCTATAAACAGTGACATAACTATGACCCCCAACCTGATCGATATTTTCATCATTTTTCTGGAAAAATCTGGCAAGTTTGCTGACAACACCAAGCTGAGTGGTGCCTACCAGAGGGAAGCAATGCCATCCTGGAGGACCTTGACAGGCTTGAGAGGTGGGCACCTCAGAACCTCATGAAGTTCAACAAGGCCAAGTGCAATGTCCTGCACTCAGGTCTGTGCAGTCCCAAGCACAAATACATTCCCTCTGGGAAGAGAATGGATTGAGAGGTCCTTCAGTAGGAGGATTGAGGTGTGTTGGTAGAGGAGAATCTCAACACAACCCAGCAATGTGTGCTGGCAGCCCAGAAAGCCAACCACATCTTGGGCTGCATGAAAAGCAGCATGATGAGGAGGTCGAGGGAGGTGACTGTTCCTTTACTCTGCTCTTGTGAGACTCCACCAGGAGCACTGAGTACAGCTCTGGGGCCCTCAACATAAGAAGGACATGGACCTGTTGGAGAGTTCAGAGGGACGCCCACAGATGCTCAGAGGCTGCAGAACCTCTCCTATGAAGTCAGGCTGAGAGAGTTGAGGTTGTTCAGCCTGGAGAAGGCTCCAGGGAGACCTTCTAGCACTTTCCAGCACCTAAAAAGGGCCTGTAAGAACTGGAAAGAGACTTTTTACAGGGACACATAGTGACAGAACAAGGGGCAATAGCTTGAAACTGAAAGAGGGAAGGTTTAGATTAGACCTTGGGAAGAAACTGTTGTGAGGATGATGGTGCACCGGCACAGGCTGCCCAGAGAAGCTGTGGCTGGTCCATCCCTGGCAGTGTTCAAGGCCAGGTTGGATGGGGCTCTGAGCAATCTGGTCTAGTGGAAGGTGTCCCTACCTATGGCAGGAGGAGGTGGAACGAGGTGATCTTTAAGGTCCTTTAGAACCCAAACCATTTTATGATGCTATTATAATTTATGTAGTATTAGGCAAGTGTATTGTCTTTGTGAGGCCAGATTTTGGTAGCAGGGGAGCTACAGGTGTGGCTTCTGTGAGAAGTTCCCAGAAGCTTCCCCCATGTCCAGCAGAGCCAAGGCCAGCAGTCGGGGACAGACCCGCTGCTGGCCGAGGCTGGGCCAATCAAGAGATACTAATGCCTTTGATGACAGATTCAAGAAGAAAAAAAAGTTATTGTTCATATGTAATTTCAGCCAGAGAAGAGCAGTGCAGAAGGAGGGGCAGGAGCTGCTCCAGGCGCTGGAGCTGAGATTCCCCTGCAGATTCTCCCCGTGGTGAGGCAGCTGTGTCCCTGCAGCACATGGAGGCCACAGGGATGCACAGATCCACCTGCAGCCGTGGAAGAGCCCACACCAGAGCAGGTGGATGTCTGAGAGGAGGCTATGAACCCATGGGAGGTACATGTTGGAGCAGAATCCTGGCAGGGATCTGCTGACCTGTGGAGAGAAGAGCTCACACTGGAGCAGGTTTCCTGGTAGGACTTGTGACCCTGTGAGGAACTCACACGGGAGCAGCCTGTCCTTGAAGGACTACACCCCATGGAAGAGTGAGCCACATTGCAATACTTTGTGGAGAACCCTTGCCTGTGGGACGGACTCACGCTGAAGAACTTCATGGAGAACTGTGTCCCATGGGAGGGACCCCAGGCTGGAGCAGGGGAAGGAGTCCGCTCCCTGTGCAGTGTCAGGAGCAGCATGTGATGAACTGACCATAACCCCCATTTCCACCTCCCTGCACCATTGGTGGGAGGAGCTCAGGAAGGAAAGAGGGATGGGGGGGAAGGTGTTTTTATGGTCTGTTTTTACTTCTCATTATCTTGCTCCAATTTTTTTAGTAATGAATTCAGTTTTTATCTCTAATTTGAGTCTTTTTCACCTGTGACAGTATTTGTTGAGTGATCTCTTCTGGTCTTTATCTCAACTAACGAAACTTTGTTTTATTTTCTCTCCCCTGCCCAGCTGCAGAGGGAAGTGACAGAGAGGCTTTGGTGGGTGCCAGGAATCCAGCCAGGGTCACCCCACTACAGCAAGATCCTAATGATATCCTTTAGAACAGCAAGATCTAAAGAGAGCTCTTGCACAAAACAAACCTGAAAACTATTCCACCACAGACCTGTCTTCACTGCCTGCTGCCCCAGACTAGTGTTTTCAGCTAGCAGACAAGTCCATCAATTCACCAACCCCAGCCCATCACAGGAACAGCTGTAACATTCGTTTACTGACCTCCCTGAAAATCCAAGACCCTGCACAGCTCTTTGAAAGTGCAAGTGCCACACCAAAAATAACAATGTTCCTTTCTTGAATCCTAATGTAGTTCACCAAGAAGAAATAGTGGACAAGAAGGTCAGTAGATTAGATTTCAGAAACAGCACTATCTTTCAAAGAGTGACCATATTATCAATCATCTGCCTAAAAGCTTTTATTCAGGTCTTTTACAAACACACACATTGATTCTGGATGTGAGGCCAGTAACCCGCCCTTTGAGATTGTCACTTCACTGTGGTGAAACCTGCTGCATTATTAGTATTATTATGGGGTCGACTACACCACCTTGAACCTGACAGGCAAACCCCAGCAACAAAAATACAAAGGCATCAATTTTAGTAATAGCAAACAATTTGAATGTTTGTTCTAACCATAGCAGGAAATTTCTGCAGTTGAGCTGCCTTTCACAGATAGGGGAGGGGAAAAAGAGAAGAGCAGGAGAAAGGGTTTCTGATTTTTTTCCCTTGAAAATAGGATTTCTCAGAACTCTTATGTTCTTCTATGCTTTAAGCACAACTTTTCTAGTAACATGCTGCAGAAGGGCTTGTTCTGAAAAGTGCACTACATTCAAACCTGAAAGCTGCCCCAGAAACCACATAGGATGGAAGTGAAAGGACTTACAGGATGTCAAAATCATTAGGTTTTCTTACTTCTTACTTAAATTAGAACATAAACTCGAGACTAAGATTTATATTCTAAGACTTCTTCTAAATAATATATTTATATTCTAAGACTTCTAAACAATATATTTCTATGTAACATCAATTTTTTTCACAGAATTACAATACTGAGCTATGTGTTTGGAAAATACTTCCTGTTTCTGTGGTAGAAAAAGACTTGCTTTTTGCAAGTAACATACAAATATTTCACTGATTGATTGCTTAGAGAAGCCAAAGCTTAAAGAAATTCTGGGAACATCATCACAGCAAATGAGGACTGAAAGAGGGTTAAAAGCACAGTCCACTTTTGAAACATCATGCAGAACAGTAAAATACGGAGATGGATTATTTTCACAGAGAAAAACATCTGCCAGCGAAGCTTTGGTGCATATAGAGGAGGGTGCTTGCATAGGTGTCAGCCCATTTTGGCAGAATGGGTACTACTGACGTGTTGGATGGCCAGATAACTTTCCGTACTACTTCTTGAAAAGATAAACCTTGGACAAAATGGGCTGAGACATTCCCATGCCCGAAGGAGGCTTCTTCATTTAGAAGAATGGCCATGAGTAACACGTGGAAATAGGGAAAGAAAAATCTCCTGGCACTGTCATTTGAAAAGGTCTTTAAGCTTTAGTACATAATCAGTGAAAATTTGTAGTAAAGTAGAAAAAAAACCCAAAAAACAAATAAAGACAACCAAACAAAAAAACCCCAAACCAAACAAAATACAGTGTTCAAGCCCAGTAGTGACTACATAAAATGAACTAACTTATTCTTTGAATGACTGCAGGATTTGAGGAAGTTTTCGGTGTTCCATGCAGCCCCAAGGAGAACACTGCAAAATTAGTGATTATTTTTTAAATAGTTATCATAGCCATTAAAGGCCAGGAATCTTTTTTGTGATCTTTGTGATTGTCTTCGTAGAAAATGCCAACATTATGCAAAAAGAGATGAAACCTATCCATACTGTTTTCTCTTCCTATCAGCATGATATATGTGGTCATTACAGGTAACTTATAGCTTATTAAGATGAAAAAGCATTTACATATTTGATTGAATGCCAGTGAGATATAGGAACTATATATTCTAGTTTCAAACTACAGAAAATCATATACATTAATTTTTAAAATCACGCCAGAGAAAAGATGCAGCCCATCAAAAATAGAAGTATTATATTCTTATAGTGTAATTTATAATGCTTCAAAAAGCATAAAACGAAATAACGCACTTCTGAAGCAAACTCCCAAACTGCTACGTTAGAAGAAAGCAACCCAAGAGAATTTGTTTTTCAACAAGCAACCAGGGTGAAAACCTGTGAGAATCAATCAAATGCTTTAAATCAGTAGATTCCAGCAAATGAGAACATCTGGAGCAGCAAATCTTGCTGCCAGTTTCAGAATGGACAAGACTGTGATTTACTAGAGAACAGATAAACAACCTGTCAGTGCCACAGGAAGAGACTGAGAAGCAGGTTCCTATTCCAGGGTAACTTTTCTTAATAAAACCACCTTTCACTCAACAACCTAATTAACATTCAGAGCACAAAGTTCTAGGAGCAGGTAAGCAGAAAAACACCAATGTACCTTTCTTGGTGAACACAGGCTGAAGTTATTACTAGGCTGACTAATCTGTTTCAGAATACCTCATCATCCCAGGTCTTTTGCTCATGTGAGACTGAACACTGACTTTTTATTAAAATAGTCACTACTTGATTTTAAGTCATAGGTGAGAGCTCAATATAATTGCAGACTTCATCCAGAATAATGTTTTAGTCACTCTGTCCATATGACTGCATTTTCCATGCTATCAGCACATCTTCCAACACAGTAGCTTCTTACTGATAACTACAGAAGTTCCTACTTCACAGCTGGAAACTACTCTCCAAAAACTGTTTTGGGAAAAAAACTTTCAGCAATGTCAAACCTGTACAAATTAGTTTAATTTCATTGAGATCCAGTGTTTTAAAGAAAACACTGGAAGCAGCATATTTAAAATTCAGCAATATCGAATTGAATTTCATTTTGCTCAACCAAAATTGACATAGCATTTTACTAGTCACTCCATTTCCTTTTATAAAGATAAAACCCCCTCAACATCAAATTGAAACATTTCATTCAGCTTAAAAATTGGTTCTGATTTACACCTTCCACATACAGCTGCTTTCCACCTTTTGAAAGCTGCCAGAGCTGAGGGCTCAGCCACCAAGCTCCTGCCTGCCCAGCAACACACAGAATCTGCTCAAGTGCAGATGACTTTATAGCTTGATGAATCAGACTCAGGCTTCCCAAAACATGATACCTCCTGCTCTATGGAATAACTCTGTTTAGGGTCAGCAGTGTATAAAATACATGCAATGCTATGCATGTGCCTTAAAGCATTTACATCTGAAACTTCATCTTTATCCTGAATCCACCCTGAACCTTACCCCATACACACACAATTTTAATCAGAACACCAACCCATCTCAGGCTTTCAGATTAATGTCTCCAAATACATGGTTCAGTAACAAGAAAATTTCTGATCTATTTTGTTTGAATAAAGAGTAACAAAATTTTAAAGACCTGAGTAATAGCTACAGTCTATTGTGCCTGCTAAACATTTGTTGTCAGTATAAGGGGAAATTACTGCAGTATTTGCTGTCTGATTTTTTTTCTTATTGCTTTATTTTTATCATTACTATTACTGCTAAAAGTCTGTTTAAGCATAATGCAAAATACAAAGACAAGATTAGTGCTTCTATTGCACAGTATTTATTTTAACTACATTTAATATTATAACAAACAATTATTTCTAGATAAAACAGGCAATGAACCAAGTTTCTCCTGATTCATGTAACGTGCTTGCTCTGCTTCTTAACTACGATGTCAAAAACAAAGTGTTTTTTGCAAGACAATAAACCTGCAATAAATAGTTATCTCCCTCATTCTATTATTTGTTCTTATACCTGCTCTGGATTTTTTGTGTGCATGCACTTTAAGTGAATGTTCCCTCATTACTGTCAAGCAACTCATCTTGCTACTTCATGCTTTTTCAGTGTATCACAAATACCTTGCCTTCTATACTCTTTGCATGCCTAATGATAGTGCCTTGCTGGAAAGAAAGGCACATCAGGAAATTAGTAGTGCATATATTGAAAAGCTAGAGTCAGATTATCAAAACCACTCTCCCTGTCACTGTGAAGGGTGATACCTCACACAGCACAGAATTTAAGGTCTGAATCTGTCATGTCACATTGTAAAAGATCAAGAAAAACTGAAAAGAGACAGATTACACAGAAATAATGACTCTTTGGGCAAAATAAAAATCAGCTTCCTGACAGCTATTTAGTATCAGTCTCTCTCAAGAGGTGGGCAGGACTTTCCTACAGTTTTATAAATTATGTAATATTAGCTAAAAGACATGCTGTCATCATGAAAGTCAGCATTTCCTATGACCTTCCCTAAGGATAACATGCAATACAATGTAGTTATTCCAGGCTGGAAATCATTCTCATATTGAATATTCCTGTGCCATCTTTCCACTTTAGAAAACAGTTCACCCAACACTATTCTAAACATGGTATTGCATCAAGTTGATTTATATTCATTTCAATAAACCTACCTGATATTTTCCTCCTTTGCATGACAGGTGCACCATCAAAATAATCCCAAAATCAGACTTTCTGGAGCACGATTGAAAGATGTTATCCAGCTAAACAGAGTTGGGATGAGCAGTTCAGCAGCTTCTCACATTTTTCTGAGACTTCCAGAGAAGGGCTCTTAAAAACTCCGAAATGGAACTGAGACCCTACCTACTTTCCACTAAGAATTTTTAGAGCTCATTTTGCAGATAGGTATTTTTTTAAAAAAACAACTAGATTTATTGTCTAATGCTATCCACTTGCTGTCTTTTCTAAACAACACGTCATAGTTCTTGAGACATTAATTCTCAGCATTAACAACTATTTCCAAACCGCCTAACAATAACTGGATTTAAGAACTTTATACATTCCAGTTTTCCTTTTGCACATTTGTCTCAGCTCTGTCCAGAAACCTTCTCCTCCTGGGTAATTTCTCACATTTCAATCCACTGACCAGTTTCAAACCACAGCTGATGAAGTCTTATCTCTTCTCACAACATATGTGACCTCAGCCTCTGCACCTCACACAGAAGGCAGATGTGGGACACGAAGGGACTGTGTCCCAGCTGGCAAGAGACCTCAGTGGGTGCACCAAAGGCCTTCTCCAGCCACCTTCCAAGTTAATCCCAAAGGGCCCACACGGGGGAAAGGCACTTCCTACCATGTTTACCTACCCTACTTGTGCCTAAATGTTATGCTGGCAAAGGGCCAGCTGGAGCGTGGCATTTGGGACTCGCCAGAAGGCGGGTAATACACACAAGACACAGAGTGTGACAGTGCTGCTGCTGTACCTGAGAGCTCACCTGTGCAGGAGAAGTCATCCACACGGACATATCCCGTGACACAGTCACAGCGGTAGGACCCGGGCAGGTTAACACACACGGTATTGGCGTGGCAATAGTGCATCTTGGCAGCACACTCATCAATGTCTGCAGGGAACAACCACCCAGGGAAGTTACAGTTAGACTTACTGAAATGAATAACATGACATTACTGAAAATAAATTCCATCGACAGCTCCAAAGGCAATCTGCTTAAACACTAGCACTAAAAAACAAGGTAAATTCAGTAAAAAATATTCCTTAAAATAGAGCTAAAACTCCTGTATCATAGCAATGTGTTCCTTCCCACTGTGCTTCATGAAACATTATTTCTTTTTTAATTCTGGAAGAGTAACACATACATTCGGGGGTTTTTTGCAATGTTAAAAACCAAAAACTGATGCAGTTTTCAAACACATAAAATAGTGTCAATGTATGCAATACTGAAAATCCTAACTCTTAAAGGCATAGAAAATCTGTACAGCATGGTATCAGTTGCAGTGCTGGTCAGATATGCCACACAAGTCTACCAGGACAGTGCAGGAGCAGATTCCACTGCCCAGCTGAACAGCGAGTACTCCACACCTCCAGATCCATCCAAGTGCTCTGGCAATGCACTGTCCCTGACACACGCTTCTGCTGCAGGAGTTACTGGCCAGGCTCTTTGCCACTTCCCCGTGTCACACAAGCAGAAGACTGAACCAGTCACCTGACCCCCTTTTACGGTTTGCATTGCATCCAAGCAAAAGAACATGATTAAGAGCAGCAAAAACTTGACCTCATGTCTCTGCTTAAGCAATCTCTAGTGTTGCTGCAAATCCAAAATCTAAAACTGTTTTCGCAACAGTGATTCAAACCTATGATTTATTTGCCTGTTTAAATATCTCAAAGCTCTGTGACATCATAAACTGTAAAATTTTCCGCCTTCCTTTTCCACAAAACCAGACATTATACTGAAAAATTTTCTTTATTTTTTCTCTCAGCAGGACAGATTTTCTGCTTAGCAGCACAGATTTTACATGAAGTAATTCATGGTTTTCAAAATATTAATTCTAGTGTTACGTACGTCCAACACAAAGAAAGATGAATCAGAGACGTTTCTTCCCCCTATTACTTTCTTTTTGTTATTGATTGCTCACACTCTAGAAAGGTATCAAGTGACAACACAGCTGAAGAACCTCCTCGGCTTGTGGAGTGCCAATGAGTTGGACACCCCACAGTGCAGTCTCCTATCACATCCCTCTGCACAGCCATCTACAGTCTCCCTTCTCCCTCCACACAGTGCTTATGGAAACACAGCACCAAAACATCAGCATTCAGCCCCAGAATGGGGGGAGTTTAATTGTGCACATGCTGAGCTCTTGGTTACCTAAAATCAGGTATCTTGTTTAACCTTCCTAAACTGAAGCAGCTGCAGTTGAGACATATCCCCATTTTCCAGGCTCTGAAAATGAAACACATGCCAGCTACACTCACACTTTCTACATTACAGACATCTGTCCAGCAGGAGCCACCAGCTAAATCTCTTCGTGCTGGCCAGCAAACAGCTGTCAGTTGGCAGTGATTTCTGACTGCTGCCAACTTGGGATGAATTTAAAATGATGGCCTGGAGGCAAAATACTTTGTATATCACTGCAAACACCTTAAACTATCTCGTTCTTGCATTCCTGTTGTTTCAGTTGCAGTGCCACTTGATGAAATGAATTTTAAAAAGTCAGGAGCATCAATATATGAAAGATAAAAGCCAGGAAAAATCCTCCCACTTGTCTTGTTATCACACCACTGAGTACTCGAACCACTTGGGAAACACTCAGGTGTTGACGTGTGTTCACACTGATCTGCTTGCAGACTATTTTTAATAGGCTTTTGGAGTGTAGCTTTGAGGAGTTTTGCTCTTGCATATCTAATAGTTTTCTAGCATAAAAGGAAAAGGAATGAAAAGATGTCTGCAAAGAAAGCAAGAATGTCAAAACAGCAACCAATTCACCTGAAAATTAACCTTATGCACTACCCTTCGTCTCCAGCTCCCTCACTACACTGCTTTCTTCCCCCAAGGGGAAGTGAGAGGATTAAAAGTCTCAAAGGTGAAGGAATTTGAACTTTGATTCATTGCAAGAAAGGCCCAGATTGCTGTAACAAAAAATATGAGAATACCCAGAGATAAAAAGAAAATTCACAACCTATATGAAAATACTGCAATGAGAGAATATCTCAAAAGAAGACTAAGGACTTAAAGTGATGACTATAAATAGAAGAATTGAGAAAAACTAGCACTGGATTGCTGCAGAAGTTCCAGAGCCCAGGAAGAAAAAGCCTGGGCCTAACAAAGGAAGCAGAAGTAAAAAAATCTGTCTCTTCAAACTTTCTTCATTTATCTAACTGTCTTTGCAACCTGTAAGGGTTTCATTTTCCATAAACCCTTTCAGCATTTCAGATTTTATCTTTGCAGTATTAGCCTTCTACTAATACATGCATTTTCTTTAGAGAGAATAATATTGAGAGGTCAAAACTGGCAACAGAATTTTCTTATTAAAGCCTGTAGGGCAACACTAAATCTGTTGCTCTGGACCACAATTCTACAAATTCTTGTCAAAGATTAGGTATTCATCACAAAAAGCTTTGGGTTTTTACTTAATATTGTTAGAGTAAAACCCATAAAGCACACAGTGGTATGTATCAGCGCAGCTGTAATGGAACTCAAATTGTGATTCATGTGTATGGATTGCTTGTCGCATTTGAAATATTAAAGCTCATCTTCCAGTGGTCTTTTGAGGTGACAAAAATACATGATTTATGTTTCTCTCTAGGCTGGTGAAGTAGTTTGTTTTTCTTTTAAAAAGGTATACTTATGGTCTTTAAAATGAGACTTGACACAGTATAATTATCATGCACATATCACCAGCTTCCATCTACATCAGCTCACACTTTGCAACAACAGAGACACTTGGGCTCCAGTTTTCTGCAAGGACTGGTGTGTTACAGGGTGAGTTGGCCTGGGAAGTGCCTGGTACCCCACAGGGTTCAAGTATCTCCTCAGCAGGCAGTGAAACAGGGCTCATCGGCAGTGCAGAGCTCTCCTTACAGCATTGCTCACACACCCTATAGCTAATTAGCTATCACCATTACCCTTTACTGCAATAAACTGTGTTTGTGAACTCACAGGCAATAATAAAAGATAATACCTTTTATTAGTTGTGCCAGCTCACTCAGCAATGCTGTGAGTACACTGGGATAAAACACAAGGAAAGTATCTCAGTGGAGCTGCCTGCTTAGCACCTGACAGGCGATCACCTCATTCCAAACAACCAACAAAATGAGGTAGGAGGGGAAGACAATACAAATGGTGTTCAACCCATGGCCAAGGAAAGAGGTTTCCTTATCTGCAAATGTACTTTACAAACTGTCCAAACCACTTAGCTCTTTTCATGCCTGACTTAGAATCCTATTGCTAAATATCTGTAATATTTAAAGATGACAATGAGACACCAGATCTCAACTAGAGCATCTCTTTACTGTTTGTCCTCTCCAATAAGTCACATCAAACCAAAACAATTTCAGCTGTAAAGAAGGCACAATTCCTATTAATGGCAATGGGAGTTTTGTCCATTCAGCCAAAGGTGAAATGGACCTCTTGTTTTTTAAGCTGTTAGTCCTGCAATAACCATGAGAGAACAATCTTGAAATAAAGCACTCTCTGCCTCTAGAATTGTACACCACTCTTTGCATGCACTTAACAACAATCCCTTTACACATTAGTAGTGTCATCACCTGTTGTTTGGGGCTTCATTTTCAGTTTAACTACTGAAATATAAACCAAAACAAAATGAAGCCAACTATGAAGTGTTCCAGAGCACTAACAGATTACATATTTGTATCAGAATCAATTACTCTATTTGCAACTATCTCCCAGTTACTCACTTTCCAGTTGAGGATTGTATTTTACCAAACTAAATTAGAATTTTTGGGAACTCTGTAGGGAAGCAAAGGCAGAAAATCAAAAACAGGGGGGCTGGGGGGGAACCAGCTTTGCAGAAAGTTCTGATCTCCAATTCATGATTATTAATAGGGAGGGAGAGGATTCCTCTCCCCTATTTATATTCAAGCCAGTACTATGCATTGACTTGAACTGTATTAGACCCTGGTCTAAAGGATCAGGATTTCTTAGAATGTGAAATCGAACAGTATTACTATTTAATTAATATCAAATCTTAAAGTATGTTCACAATCTGATGGAATCATATCAATGAAGTTTCCAAAACAGCAGAGCACAGCAGTAGTGGAGCATGAGACAGGTCCTAAATTTCAGCCACCCTATGCTTATGCAAAAATGAACACATGCCATTTTCACTCCACTGACTTAGCAGCTGCTTGTTCATTATATTTACTTTCTCTCCAAATTCTCCCTGATTCTGTCCTCTCTTGCTCTTATCTCTTTTCCACTGTCAGACTCACTTGACTTCAGCTCCACTTGCCTTTCTGTTTTTCCTTTTCACCCTCCCACTGCCTGTCTTCTTTCTCGTACATCTCAGGCATCTAACACACCCCACACCTGGTTTTTACCTTTAGCACAGGCCTGGTTTCTCCAACTGTGCACTAGAACCCTCAGGGAGCCATAAAGCATTAGACACAGCAGTCAGCAACTCCCCATGAGCTGGCAGCAGCTCAGCCTCCCCCAATTGCCTGAGTTAGAAGAGACTAATTACTGGCAGCAAATGTTTAGGCTAGCCTTAAAACTGTTTACCAACAACTGTTTACCAGCTTCCTTGGTAGCAATTCATCTCCTCCAAGGCAGGACAGCAGTGCAACTCTCTGCCTTGGGGATGGAGCTACTGCCCATTCAGAGGCAGGGAAAGAGCCCAAAACAAGAGCAGATAAGCCAAAGAAAAAAGTCCCTTTCAACCAGGCTAAGAAATATTACCCTAAAGTCATTAAGTAGCTAACTAGTGAAAATTGCCTTCATAAATTAGGGCTGGTGTAGCATCACCCGGCAATCCAAAGGCAATAAAATAACTATCAATATAATAATACCAGGAAGTATTATCACTTTGACTTTTAGAGCATCATTAAAATGGTGCAGCCTCTTCCTCTGGGCACAGCGTAAAAGTGCTTTATGATCAGGACAAGAGTATCAATATTCCAAATCTGCTTTCTGTCTATTTAACTGCCCCTCTAAGGATGGAAACTGTACAACTATCAGGTTAACCAACTAAACAAATAAATATTTTAAAGCACACATTCACATGCAAATCACACTTGAACAGTCATACTTCCCAGTGCAGCCCAGCCTCAAGCAATCGTAACATTCCTGAGAAGGACAAAAATAAAAATTCACATGAAGGTAACTTCCTGGTCTTTATTTCAACAGTGTTAAGCTTAAATACTTTTACCATTCACACTCAAGGAAGCAATTGATTATTCTCAAAAAGAGATCACAACATTTTGCTACCTGTTTCTCAGCTACAGTAGTAAACTGCCCAGGAATGTGGTTGTTTCCTAAAATCTGTCCTAGTGAAGCCTTAGACATTAAAATATTGCCTGGGTACAACACAATCCCCTTCTCCATCCTTGTTATTGCTTACAATAATATCAAGTCATTAGCCTCTTTACTTAAGGTTATCATTTTTTGCTGAAAAAAATGAAAATTAGAAAAAATAATTTATTTCCATAGCCTGAATCTCCAATGATCTGACCAATTCCCCGACTCTTTGGAGTCAGGGAATTTCATCTATAGACTTTTTTGGTCATCATTTCTCAAAACAACACAATCCTATCTTGAAAGGCAGAACTCAGCTCTTTAAATCTTGCTGTTCAGACTATCTAGTGTCCCTCTCAGCAAGAAGTTTTTCTTTTTATTATGCTACTAAATTCTACTTCTCTCTAAGGAAAACTGAAAATTTGCAGTTCCACTCTCCTTTGTGCTTTCCGTCATTACACTGGCAAATTATGCTGTACTGGTTTGGTGGGATGGTCTCAAGCAACCTTGAGATCTCTTAAGATAAAAACAGCTTATTTAAATTGGAGTTTTCCTAAAAGATCATTTCAATCAGTTCAAAAGCTGCCATTGATACGTTAACAATAAAGAAAATATAAGTAATGTGGTGTTGTTTTTAACAGAAAAGAGCTGTTTTCTTAACCCTAAGTGCATTCATTTAATAAATACATTAATAGAAAATGTTCACAGACTTATAAATACTGATTTTTTTTTAAAATGTTTGCAGCTATAGCTCTTAGGGATGGTTGATAACTTATTCATAAGGTATCTCTGACAGTTGTAAATAAGTTATTTTAAAAAATATGCAGCCAGAATTCACATATGATAACGCAGCTTAAGAGAACACAGATTAAAAATAATCACAGAAAGCAGAATGAAACATTTGGGGAAACAGGTTTTGGCTAACAGCAGCAGCTCAGTCATTTACTCAAACATGCCAAATCAACTAGGAAAAACAAGTCAAAATTCTGCTTGTACTACTGTAGCAGCTGCTATGATGTGTAGAACTAACTGAAGTTAAAAAAGATTGCTTTATCTGGGATTATTCAAGCCTTTTAATTTTTTCCTTCTAATTATTCTTTGAAACTATACTGATATTTCTATTTAGAATACACAGCAGCAGAACAGGCTACTAAGGAGTATGCCTGAGTGAGTGTAAGGATTTTTCTTTAAAGACACCACTGAATTTGTTCTTCCCCTTAGCAGCTTATGCAAGGCCATGTAACAAGCAAGCCACTCCCCAGTTTGGGAGTCTGCCTGGCCACCAGGATTCGGGACTTTTACCCAAGTCAGTGCCATGTGCCCTGCTCTCCAGGTACTCCCTGGCCCCTCGGACTCCATCAAGGCAGATCAGTGCCTTTGAGGACACTCTGCTATAAGGGATTTGTGGATTCCGAGGAACCTTCATTATATCCTCTCATGGCAGAGAGGCAGAGAGATTATGGCAGAAAGATTCTTCGACACCCCCAGGTATTTTAACATACTCCCGAATACCAGCAGGTACTTGAAGTAAGAATTTTGTATTTCAGGGAAACGACCTGGTGTCCTTCAGAAAGGAAAAAAAAAGACAATGACTGATGCCTCTTGAACTGTATTAAGTGCTCTGAAAAGAGCAAGATGTAATGACAGGTAGCCTGGGAGAAATACCGAGAAACTGCTCCATTCTGAGGCTTCAAACTGACAGAGGGTGGGTTTAGATTAGACATTGGGAAGAAATTCTTTCATGTGAGGGTGGTGAGACAAGAGCAGCACGCCCAGAGGAGCTGTTGTGCCCCATCCCTGGAAGTGTTCTAGTGGAAGGTGTCCTTTCCCATGGCAGGAGAGTTGGAAACATGCTCTTTAAGGTCCCTTCCAACCCAAACCATTCTGTGATTCTATGCAACTTCTGCTGATTATAATCAGACCACTTCAGCTAAAATGGAGATAATCCCATATAAACTGGTGCTGGCCCTACAGGAGTTGTAGGGTGTCGGAACTTTGCAGGAGCAAGCCTACATCAGGAGAAGCTGTTCACTCTATAAAGAGTCATACACAGGAGATGTCGGGGTTACAGAGCTTTTGCTGTACCCTCTGAGAACAGCAGAGCATAATGGACCAGCAGAGATCTGTGCTCTCTCTATTCACAGTTAGAGCAATGGTCCTGACAACATTGCCACGGACTCTGCAGCAGGTAACAGCTAAATTCAGAGAAAGGTAAGAGAGAAGCTCAGAAAAAGAATGCCATTCAAATATAATGCATTTTGAAAGCTTCTCTTATAAAAAATATGACATTAGAAATAAACCCATGTAGCTGTAAGTCCCATAATGATGTTAGCTTGTTTTTTCTTATACATTTTATCTTAAAAACAGATCAAAAATTGCTGTTCTTTTTATTATTTTATAAAAGATGTTGTGTTCAATATTTCACATTATAAATTCTTTCATCCATCACCCGCACTTTTTCAAACTCAGTAAATAATCATATCTGTACATGTTATCTTTTTCAGAAGAGAAGTTTTCCTAAAGCTTCTCTCCAAGTGTTAATTTAGGAATTAATAAACATTTCTACAGATGTGATAAGAAAAATGTTGGTGTTCCTAAGGTTCATCCTTGTAGACAGTAACAGCAACATGTACCCAATAAAGCAAATATTGCTTGACTTCACCACAGCAATCATGTTTGGCAGTTCAACAGAAATTAAACAGTACAGAAAACATAAAAACCATTGGCTTTTCCTGTCCTCCATCAGGTATGCTGTATATTTTTCCAGAAAGCAAGAGATGTTCTGGGAATCTCCTAGCTGTTGAAGAGAAGACAGTGGGGAAAAAGGGCTTATCACAAGGTGTACATGGGACAAATTCTTTCCACCAAAGATGGTTTGATAAGCCAAACAGTAAATTGTGAGCTATCCTGTCACAGTCTGCCAGCACAGCACGTCCCCGGGCAACTGCAAGCTTTGAGGTTTGGAATCAGCAGTCTGACACTGTTCTCCATCCCTCCCTTGCTAAAACCCGGAGTACAGTGACAAGGGTCTGATCTGAACATGCTCCCTCATGAATCCATACAGACCAACAAACAGGTAAATATCTGGGAATTCTGTTCCCTTACAGAAGTGGTGCTTACCAGTGCAGCACAATTTGCTTCCCTGGGACACAGAGGGACCCAACTGCTTTCCCCTGGCTAGAATCCAGTATAGAAACCTCCCCAAATTACTACAGGGAAAGAAATGGGGAGAGTTATATATAATCAACCTAACTGGACTACTCTCCCTCAGTAGTACTCCCCTTTAGTACCACTCTTTCACCCATTTTTCTTCTCCTTCAAAGGCTCTTAATGCACAAGAATTCATTCTAAATCTAACTATTTCATGCTTAGCTGTAAGAGTTGCCATTATATAAGTCTACTACAAATAAAAGGTTATGCTGCTACTGCTCACAAATATATTACTGCCCATTAGAAAACAAAGCAAAATAATCACCTCATTCTCAGGAAAATAGCTCTGTTCCCTAGAATGACTGCCCCTACTTTACTGCATAAATGTACTCCCAAAGCCAAGGCTTGCTTTGGCTTTGATTTCACTTATGAAAGAAACTCCTGGATCTCAGCAAGCACTGATGAAATAAATACTGCTGTCCAAAAAGGAGTGCAAGATTCCTTTAACAGATTCACCTCCTTAATTATTGTTATTTTTTGATCTTTCCAGACATTCTGAGAGATACTAGTGGATGCATATACAGAGGGAAGGTGGAAGGGAAGAGGTGAGGGAAATGCTGTTTTTCTCTAATCTGCCATTCACCTGTATTAGCCAAGCAGTACAATATACTGAAATAACTCTATCAATTTTCATTCGGCTCATACCTTACCTTTTCAATCCCCTCTATGTGATTTTACTAATGGCTAGGGCTGAACAATGGATTACTGTATCAAAATGAGCAATTCTTTCTTCATACCATTATACTGAGAGTAATTATATTAAATATTTCGTTCCATCAGCACATGTCCTATGCCACCATCCACCATTTTTCTTCCACTCTCTATTTTTTGCCCAATACTCTTACCCAGTTTGCCTCCTTCTATCTACGTCCTGCCACATTGACTGGCTTACTCCTTCAAATCCACACAGATGCTATCATAAAATGATAAACTGTAGAAGGCTGCCCATGTAATTGATCTAGAATCCCTGTGCCCACAGCAACATTTTATTGTGGCATTTTGAAGAATGCTGTAGCTCTTTGAAAAATTAAATGCTTATGAAAACTGTGTGGGGTTTTTTGGGGAGGTGTTTTTATCACATCTGAAAAAACCTACAGTCCCTAGACAACTGTTAGCCTACTATTTTATAATGACTTTTAGTATATATTGTTATAATAAAAGAGGCAGATAATATGTTAGTAGCAAAAATCATATCAAATTAATACTCCACAATTTTGCACTGAAGTCATTTTTTCACTCAACGACTATTTGTGCAGCACATAGGTAACAGAATAATTTTGTCCCATGCTGGCAAACACCCTGTGCCCTATCCTCTCTATTTATGGCCTTCATTTTCCTAACTATTCTCTTAACATCTTTTCAACTATTCATCATTCAGCTGTTTCCATCACATCTTGTTCCCCTATCCAGCTCTGCTGAAAAATCCATGAGGAAACACTGAAGTGGCAGACTCATCACCATTGCTGAGTTGGCAGCAGTGCCTCTTCATCGCCACATAATTTAAACCAGGTGGTTCCACATGATAGAAGATTTACTGGTTTTGTTTTCATGGGTCCAGATTATTCCCTGTTAATCAAGTTCCACAGAGGATCAGAGACAAATATCACATTCAGATAAGGAAATTATGGATCATTGCAAAACAGTTCCTTTCCAAGTATACCTCAGAGCCATGCTAAACACATTTTTGTGTTCCACATGCTTGCTATGCAATCTAGTCTTACTGTTTGTGCCTTTTTAAATTTAATTTCATCTAGAATGTAAAAATAAACAATGAAACATCAGCAGAATGAAAACACCTCATTTTAGATATTATACATATTTTTCCCTATAAACACAATCTTAATTGACATAACTGAAAAGTGCAAGATGCATCTCTCATCCAAGCAAATATGATAATCAGGTGTGATTTATAGCACTAGTTACTAAAAGAGGCATTTTTGGTTTGGAGATTGCAACAGTACTGCATTCCTTAGGCATAACCTCAGGTGAAATAAATAAGAGGAACAGTAAGAGGGGGTGGGGGGGATCCAACAGCTGATCACAAAAATATTCTTCACCTGCAACTTAAAGTCCTGCCTCAACACTTAGTATGAATTTTATTTTAATTGCTTTGCTTTTGGCTATGAAACTGAACTGGTGATTTAATGCTTTCCCCTTTGATAATACAGTCACATGTTTAGCTGCAGTTAAAAAAAGAGGAAATTGGAACACTCAGGTCCTTAATATTTCATTTCTAATAACTCTTCATCTAAATTACTACATAGCCCATCATCATAGAGAGTTTTATAACATATGTTTTACATACATTTCCTTTATCAGTATCAGCTACTGAGGAACACATTCACAGATTCCCTCGAGTTCCACCAAGGCGAGTGGTCAGAGCACAAAGAAAGAATGGAGCAGAGTGGTGCAGAGCCAATCCTTCCCAGCCATGAAAACTAACAGTGAGGGAGTGTGTAGCTTGGTTGATGGTTTAATGGAAGATCTTGAATAGGCACGTGCCATCCTGCCAAGAGCCTTACTGCAAACAAGCTTCCTGAGCTTTCTAGAAGCAGGGTTTTAATTTGTAGTACACGGCACACCTTTGGGAGTAGAGGTTGGGAACAGAGGCAGCATTATGCTGTTATTTGTGATAGTGAATTACTATTTTATTGCCAGCACCATTACATAAATTTCAGAGCACGTTATCAGCAATAAGGCCCAATTCCAGCATGGCCACGGCTGGCTTTTACCAGTTCTTCCAAAACCCAGCAAAATTCTCTGAAAAATACAGGACTGCACAGCAGGGCAGTGGCAAAGGCATGTATCAGGTTAAAGTAATCCTTGTGAAAGTTAACAAAAAGACACTATGAGTTTAATGGGCTTTGAATGAACCTACTGAATAGTCTGTGTGTGTATGTACTTATTTGTACACTGTACAGGGAGGGCAATCAACAAAGATCTCACCCTGAATGAAGAGAAAGAAAAGGAGGGTTGAATGAGCATTACTGATTCCAGTTGCTGTGTTCTGACTCAAATTTTTAAGCTAGATTAAACTTTATTTAATAGCAAAATAGTAACTCTTAAATTGCTGTTGATGAAACCTTCATGTATTTTGTCTCTGCAGAGAACCATTATGAAAACGATGTGAGCTTCCATTATCAATATAAAGATGGAAACTTCTACAGATATCTAATGCATTTTCACCATTTTGATTAAGAAGCAAATTCTGGTCTGATTTCATTGGTCATTCTACATTAGTTGTAAATAAATGATGAAAAAAATAAAGACAGCAGAACTAAAGCTGTGGATAGAAAGTCAATACCCAAAATCAATGCAAAATACTCCTCATCCCAATGGTTTCCAATGCTTTCTCCTCCCTCCACACACATTTCAAGCGACTGTTCACTTTTTATTAACAGCAATGTAACCTCGACAAATTGTGGCACACAGCATGAGGTCACCCACAGAGTAGAGCCAGACAGGACACTATGAAAACACACTCCCACTGCTAGAGACTTTGAGAAACATGAAATGATAATTGTCAAAGCAAATCTACTCCACATAGAATTCATGAGATTACATAATAAAGACCCTACTTTGAAGAGTCTCTAAGATTTTTTCCTGGACCGAAGTTTTCATTTTTGTAATTGAAATAGGTTCTGAGAATACAAATCTCTTGTCAATGCAAATCAACATGCCTATACCAACATAAAACGAGAAATATTAATTTGTAGCTGCCAAGTACAGAACAGCGCTAGCAGGACTAGATGGGACTTGGTCCCCTAACACACCCGGCTGCTGCAGATTACTACATGAAGCTTGAATCACAGACAAAAATGTGTTAAAAAAAGTAATTCACACTTCTTACTTTAGTAAGTTAAGGTTCACTGTTTCACTAATCTCTGCTCTGTGCACACCTCCCTATCCTGAACATCCTTTGCTTTTGCACAGCAGCAGCAAAAAGATCACCTCCAGAAAGGTAATGACCACGAAAACCTCCTCTTTCTCGCAAGAATAACAGCACTTCTAGGATTGCCGCAAACAGAAGTGAAGGGAGAAGCCACTGCCTGTATTTCCTTCCTTATAATGTCTGTCCTTCAATGGAAAGCAGAGGGAGTGCCTCAAAAAGGTTGAGAGTAACAATGCTAACAGAAAAAAAAAGACATTTCTTTAATCTTGGAAAAGAAGAGATGAAACTGAGCTTAAGAGGGAAGTAAGGGCCTAGATGTTAACATACACACACGTGTTAGAGAACAACATGGACAGGCTAAAGCTCCTCCTGATGGGCTGTAACACAAGACTGAGATGACTGTAAAACTGAAAGGAGAAAAACACAAAACATTACATTTCCACAACAGCCGAAACCCTTGTATTACAATCCAAAGGTGGCTGTCCTTCTCAAAACCACAATCGGAACAGCTCCTTCTGCTGAGAAGGTATAGAATTTCAGAATTTATGCCATTGTCACGTGTACCACATGACTTCCTACAGAAAAGAAATTCTCTTTACTGTATTGGGTTTGCATGGCAAGGTTTTGGTAGTAGGGGGTCTACAGGGGTGCATTCTGTGACAAGATGCCAGAAGCTGCCTCCATGTTCAACAGAGCCAATGCCAGCCAGCTCCAAGACAGACCAAAGCTGAGCCCATCACCAACACCGGCACCACCTCCATGAGAACATACTTAAGAAAGGGTAAAAAGCCTTGCACAAGAGCAGCTGGGAGAGAGGATTGAGAACACGTGAAAAACAGCTCTGCAGACACCCAGGTCAGGGCAGGAGGAGGAGCAGGAGGTGCTCCAGGTGCTGGAGCTGAGATTCCCCTGCAGCCGGTGGTGCAGCCCAGACTGAGGCAGCTGTGCCCCTGCAGCCCATGGAGATCCATGGGGATGCAGAGATCCACCCGCAGCCCGTGGTGGAGACTCACATCAGAACACATGGATATGTCCTGTGACCCCAGGGACAGCCAACGATGGAGCAGGCTCCTGCTGGGAGCAGTCACCCCATGGAAAGGAGCCCAGACTGGAGCAAGGCTGGTGGCAGGACTTGTGACCCCATGGAAGGGACCCACACTGAAGCAGCTCACAAGGAACCACAGCCCATGGAAAGTATCCACACTGAACAGTTCACGAAGGACTTTCTCCTGCAGAAAGAGCCCCATGCTGGAGCAGGGGAGGAGTGCGAGGAGGAGAGAATAGTATAAACAAGGCATTATAAACTGGCCATATCCAGCAACACATCCTCTGTGTTGCTTGGGGCAAGGAGGTAGAAGAATCAGGAGCAAAGTTCAGACTGGGAAGGGGAGGAAGTGGAGGATTTAAATTTGTTCTTATTTCTTATTAACCTACTTTGATTTGACTGGAAATAAATTAAATTTATTTCCTCAAGTCGAGTCTGTTTTGCCTATGATGGTAATTGCTGAGTGATATCTCCTTGTCCTTATCTTGACCCATGGGCCTTTTGTTACATTTTCTCTCCTGTGTTGTTGAGGAAGGGAGTGATAAAGCATTTTGGCAGTCACCTGGCACATAGCCGGGTCAACCCACTTAATTTACTTACTGTACACTAAGAATTTTATTTCCTTTAGCATGAAAAAAAGTAATGTAAGCAATTTTATCACCATGTTTGATTCTTCATTCAGTGTGTAAGATGTAACAGAGACACATTTACGATGGTAAGGCAAAATCAAGATTTTTCAAGTTTCCATTCCACTTAAGTCCTTAAGAATGGTGCTAGTAACTGTCATTTAACAGCTGATAGGTACAATTTTAATTAATTAGGTATTGTTTTTCATTAAGGTGAGTGAGGTACTGAAACCTTTTGAGTCATAAACCCGTCATTTAACACAACTGCCCACCTTTTTGAGTCAATTCACTTGATGTTCTATGAAATCAAAGGAAAGGAGTGACTGTTGTATCTAGACTGCATTCCTATTTCCATGTATAATAAATGTCAAGGAAAAATTAGTAATGCACAATAACAAGACTTGTACACAGAGCACATGCTGCTTTCTCACAAAGCATTGCTATTCAAGATTTAAGAAGACTTTTTTAAAAAGTCATCCACCTTCTTCCAATAAAGAACAGCTTCTAATCCTCCTGTAGTGCTTTCAGAAACCCAAATAACAAAGAAGTGAAATAATCTATCGACACAATAGACTGACCAGTCTAACAAAGCTCAATATGTGTGTATATATATGTGTGTATATATATATATATATAAAATTTTATCTTTAACAATCAGTTTCTATTTACCTTCCAGTTCTTCACAAATCTTAACAACTTTGTTCCGTACTTCTTCCCTGTTATTATCTTGGCAGCCCTAAAACACCTCTTTTGTCTTGCCCAAAACCCTGAATACACAAAAAGCTCCTCTCTGACTGCTAATGCACGGATTTGAAGACACATTCAACCCATCCATTCAACCAACCTCTACTTATCTAACTTCTGTTCTTGCCTCATAAATCAGTTCCTACAAGCCATTCATCATTTTTAGAGTGCTTTCTGAATAGCTTTCTATTTATTAATTTCACATTTTCTAACCCAAAGTGTCACATGCTCTGAACTCTGCTTCTGAATCATCACAAAGATTTTGGAAGGGTAAAATCATATGCTGTTTTGACCTTGTAGAACCATCCCAGACCTGTTAAAACAGTTTTAGAGAAAGCATGAAGGAACAAAACTATACAGTAATAGTGAAATCACTGTCATTGAGTTATTTTTAGGTTTACATAGGGCCATAAAGACTTCCTAAACAAAAGAAGACAGATATTAATTTCTCAGAAATACAATTACATAGCATACAATTGGCCCTGATTCTAGGTTATACAAATCTTCTTGATGTTTTCCAATAGGTACTAGGTTCTTGTATTTTGATAAATCCCCCATAAATGTGCTATTACCTAAAATAAAGGGAAGACACATAATCATGGATGATGGGTACAGGGTATTTTCCTTGGCTTAAGGACAAGACCCAGCTCACGAGGTGCACTAGAACACCTGCGCACCAAATTTTCAGCTGATAAAAAACCAAATATTTGACATCCATACTGTTTCAAAAACTGGTATTCACACATGTACTCATATATAAAAATTCAAAATAAATTAAAAAAAACCCTAGTTCCCTCATGCAGATCCAGGAGGGGCTACGTTCCCTGAGCATGCTGTGTTCATCTTAAATAAAGGCATCCTTTAACACTTCAAACCCCTGAAGTCTCTCAGCATCCTAAGCACAGGCGTATCATTAAAGTAAACCATACTGCAGTTTATTCAGGAATCAGTAACAAAAGACAGGCACTAACACAGATAAAAATTCAAAAGCATCCAACTTCATTCAGTCACAGGCAGTTCTTAAGACTTGGCTAGTAAATACCAAGAGCATATCCAGGGTATGATTATCCACATGCTAAAATCTGTATTCGGTTCTATATCAGAAAATTAGCATGTTATAATATCATGTATTAAAACATCTGATTAACCATGTTCTCGATGTAATAACAAAATATTTTAATAATAATTCAAATAACTAATAACATGAACAGCTTGTTTCCGAGGTGACCAAAGTGAATCACATTTCTTACCAAATTTCCCTTAGGTATAGCCAGCTTATTACTACTTTGAAAAAATATTTTTTTCTTCTACTGACAGCATCTCCCAATGGTTGCTCTCTGTTGTCTTCTCTGATGGGAAAACAGTCATATTTTTAAGTACAAATCTCACTGCTTTTTATTTCTGCAGTGTTGCAATTCATCAGTGTTGCTTTTAATCTGCCATTTTATCTGGTGTCTGTGTAAATAAATACTGATGGTTGATGCCTTACAACCCACCCAAAAGGCCCAGGCATCTTGAAGACATAAAGGAATTGATGGTTTCACAACAGCTGTTGATGCGAGGTGATGTACAATATGAAGAAATATGTATTGTGGCTTGAAAGAATAGTCTCCCTGGCTGCTAGACTTCTGAATTAACCATAAACCACAGAAGACACATTTCTTAACTCAACAGCACTTTTGGACAGATATAATTGTCTTAGTTTCAGCAGACGTAATTGTAAGTAGATTTGTGTCTGAAAGTAAAAAGAAGAGAAGAGAGCAAAGAAATTAAGCCTGCCATGACAAGGTGCACAGTTGGCTGCAGACCAAAGCAATGATGTTCTTTGGAAAGAGACAGGCTCTCCAGCACAGCATCTTCCATCCAGCTGGACTGGAATAGCCATCCAACTAGAGATCTTAGCTCAGCATTGTACCTGAACAACTATCACATGCAGCGTGTTATACCCACAAAGGCAAGCCAAGACGTGCACAGTCTGGGGTTTGGTATCTTAGTTATACTACTAAATATAAAATCACCTCACTGCATCATTAAAGATACAATTCAAAGAGTATTTGGTTCACTGCCAAGAGCCTCCTGTTTGCCCCAAACAGCAAAGACACAGCAAAAAACAAAGGAACTTAAGACAAAGTGTAATAAACTCACCAGGGTCACCAGCTCAATTCCCACAACAAATAAATAAAGATCTGACAATTTGACTGCCCTGTCAGTAATGTAATTCACATGAGCAGAGCCCTCCCAGATATGGATTGGACAGGGTACCTAGACTGCAACATGTAGTGACCATCTGCATCCGAACCTGGCTGGGATGTTCTGTCCAGCCTGAAAGGAGGAGCATGTCCATATCTGCCCTCTCTCCTTCCTCGCCTCATCAGTCACATCCTTATTCTCTCAGCTCTGAAGAGCACTGGGGCCATGATGGCAGGAGGCTGCAGATCATCAGATTCCTCTGGAAACCACCAGGAATAACCCAACTCAACGTGGTGTCTCCGACAACTGAGAAGAAAATTAGGCTAACTCCTTCCAAATCTGAGAAAGAGAAAAGGCAACCTGCACATAGAATCAAAGACTTGCTTCGGAAATCAGTCTGTAAGTCTTCCCTGATGTCTGACAAGAGCCCACGCTATCACCATGGACTGTAAAAGCACTTTTGAACATCAGTCTGTCCCTGCCTGTGCGTCTCAACCCTAGAGCTCAAAGAGATACCCTACCTGCAATGTCTCAGAGTAAGTGACAACTTCTGAAAGCACATCAGCAAATGGTTTCTACACTGTGAAACTACTTCACATGCAATGACCAGTCCTTTGGTAAAGTGCATTTGCCTCAGTGTTCAGCTGCCATTTTCGCCATCAGCCTCTGAAAGAAAAAGCTGTGCTCATTTACAGAAAAAGGAGGTCAAGACTAAAAGCTTCAACATTGTCCTTCACGCTCACTCACTGCCATTATTGCTTCTTCTCAGTGGCAAAGACAGATGGGGAGAATTTCTCTCTTCACAGCTGGCAAGTTCTCAAATTCTTAAATTGACAGCCATTTGTGTTTAGAATACAGACTTACTCTTGGATCTTAATCTTTCTAAGTAAATGCCACTAATACGCATACAACAGTGGTCAAGGAGCAGCAATATCCTGCCTTATTTCTCCACCTGTAGAGTTCCATAGCTTGTCTTCAGAGGTTGTAAGGTTCACAGTCTACTGTAAGTGTGAAAAGATCATTATACTACACTAAATTCTTCTTACCTGTTAGTTATGCCAAAAGTACCCATAAAAAAAATATATATACTTGGAAAGGCTGCATACAGGCACAATGAAAAAGTATTTAATCCCTACCAAGCTGATATCCCCAGTTTGTACTGTTAGGAAGAGTGAGATCGTCAGTCATTTTCAGACTCCTAAATATTTTAGAGAGCTTTCCAAAGACTACAGATACAACTTGGGAGTTTCTCCCTAAGGAATGAAAGCAGACAAATTTGGTACAAAAAAAACAGGAGATGGGGAATGCAGAACAGGCAGCTTTTCAGGAACAGAGAGTTCCCAGAACTAGACTTGCTCACAAATCAAAAAACGCAAGTAAGTCCAGTACTAAAAATCATTCACTGGGTTTTTGGGAGATATTTAGCAAAAACTGATGACTCACTTTTATTTTAAATAAATAGATCACATGACAAAAAACCAGTTTTGACTTACCAGAAAGTATTCATTAATTTAGAACAAATTAAGAAAGCAGAGCTGAGTTAATATGAATAAAAAACCTTTTGAAGAGTGTGGTATTTCTGAAGTAACACCTTTCAGCCTTGCAATGGAACAAGTGCTACACAGAAGATGACATGGAGAGATCTGAACATGGGCCTCTCCCACCAGGAGACCATCCCAACAAGAGTCTGGAGTAGAATAAATAGAGGCAGTATCAAAAGGCCTTCCTGTTTGAAGGGGTGTGTTTCCTCTCTTGGGATTTTTTGTTTGCTTTACAACACTCCCCAAACATTTGCAACTCTTCATCCTACTTCTGTATATTTCATAACGTCTTAATACTTGTTAATTACTCTATAAACAGCTGAAACACTGGCTACTGCTTCTGTAGAATTACTTTAAATGTAGTAACTTGAGATACATTTTCTGATACCTTTTTCAGAGATACTAATTCCTATGCAAATATGTGGAGCCACAACAGGTTTTATACAAGTAAACAAACATCATTCAAATTCTAAAAAAAAAATTTATAACCACCACTACTAGAAGAGGGAGGCTGGCCTTCTCATGACACCAAATTACAGCCTTTTAGAAGCACACATTATTCAGGTGACCTTTTAGCTGTTATTTCTCTCCCAAGAGCAGATATTTTTTTGAGCCCACAGACTCACCCAACATTCTAGTCTCTCTGATCCCTCCAACCTGCACACTACATTGCTTGCAACATCGTCGGGCTTTTACTAAATTTGACAATAACTTCACTTAGAGACAAGCTCTTATGAATATTCAATCATCCCTTTCTTCCCCTCAACCTGAGCCTATCTGAACAGGTAATCTTGCCCCTATATTCTTCTCTTTCTTGTCCCATCTATAGTCAAGCATGTTACTTAGAAACGTAAGACATTCTCTAAATCTAATGCCTAAAATGTGACTGTTTAAATTCCCTTGAGTAGGCCAAATGTAGGGCACTTGGGCAATTTCTATGATCAGGTGTTTCTCTAGAACTTTTACTTTATTCTGTATTTCATTACGGAATATGTTTTAAGATGTAGAGTTTGTCACTAACTCAGTCTTCAAAACATGACTACAACTGTGGCAAACTTACACACAAAAACCTTTGTACACATGCTCGTATGATCCACAATCTCAGTCAGAAAAATCAGAATTTATAAGGAAAACTTCAAAAAATACAGGTAGAAGGTGTCTTGAATGAAACAGTACATTGGGTCACCAGCACGCAATGCCTGGCCCATGAGAAAAAGAGCTGTCCTGGTTCTGGGAATGAGCTCTCTTAGGTAGGCATTTAACTTAAAAGGTTAGAAAAAACCGCCATTGGTTCTTATTTTTTGCCATACTTGCGTGACAGCAATTTACAACTGATTTTCAAATTGTGACTTCAGTGGGGTTTGGAATGTTTTACAACAGGAAACAAAAGGAATTATGCATCATAGGCATGGAGTTGTTACACCCTGGCTAGACATGGCCTTCTACAGAAGAGAATTGTAACAAGTCAAATAATTTCATTGTGGATACAATAATTACAAAGAAAGATGTCATTATTAATTTTTTTCCGCTTTAGCAGCGCATCAAATAGGTCTGTATATAATTTCTCCTCATTTAGCTCATTTTTTATGACGCGGTTCAGCACTAAAAAGCATGCCCACTATACATATGATGTTTCCCTTTAAAACTACAGGTGGTTCTTCTGCATGTCCAAAATTTAAAAATTTGTAATCTCTTTACTAAAAAATATTTTAAAGTTAATTAAGGTGCAATAAAATTTGATTAACTACAGTTATAAATCTGAAACTAAAATGAAGACAGTTCTAAATCAAATAAAATGCCTTATTAAAAGTTATAACACCAGACAGTCATCAATCTCCAGAAATAAAGAGTAGAAAACAGAAAGCTATATAATGTATATGAAGCCTGGAGTAATTAATCCTGTCATCACATCCTACTGACTGGGAGTAAATCAAAAGACAAGAACAGACTGAAAACCTCATCTTTTTTTACTGTGATTTTTTAATGGCAGTTTGCAATATTTTAACCCATGGTGTGAAGTCTTCAGGCTTGTTCTTTACCTCCAATCACAGCTGAGCCTCACTGGAGACAATATCAGGGTGAAGAATTTAAAAGCAGCAATGATCCTACCAAAAATCTGGTTAAATTAAGAAATTTATCAAATGATTGTGACCAACTCATCTTTTGACAAGTTGATATATAACAACAGATACATAAAAATAAGCCTACAAAGAAGGTCTGGGATTCAACCGAGCCAACTCTGAGTGCATAAGAAAGTTAACACAACCGACAGGCCTGCACTGAGCTCGAGAATATAGAGATGTAACCTCAACAAAAGGCTGAAACTATTCGGAATCAAATTTAAAAAGAACAGCAAGGATAAGAAGCACTTCAAAGGAGATATCAGGAGTAAGCAAAAAACTTACAAGGATGGAAAAAGAGAGATTGATTAACAAGGTAAGCCATGTGTCCCAAATTAGCCACACAGCAAAAATAGTACCTCAGCTCAAGCTTTCAAAGGAAAACAGACTGAACAGTGAAAGGCTCATTTCACCTAAGCAGAAGAGAAGGATTAAAATATAGAGAAGAACTAGTTAAGGACTCTTATTCTCATACAGATTCAATTAAAAGTTAACTGTGTAGCCTCAAACCTGGACAAATGTTCCATTTTCTCATACAAATAATGCCACAAGGACAGGAACATTTACAGCATACTGAAAGAGGCAGAAGATAAAAATACAAATTCAGTGGCAAGTTTTTAAATGAGATTTATAACCTAATGGGAACTGAAGTTTTCCCAATATACCAGTTAGTTTCATAAACCTTTACTCAAAAACTTTGTTCTTTGGGCATCCCTGATCATCAGTGCTAAAGCAAAACTAACACTGGGGAATACTAAATATAGAGGCAGTCCAAGGAAGGAGAAATGATAAACACATATTCATGTGATTTTGACACTGACTACAGCAGACTTTGGAAGAGGCAGTAATCCAGGGCATGGAGGTAGGCTTGAAGCAGCAAAAAAAGAAATATATTCTCATTACTAAGAGATCACTTGAGGGACATGATGAGTTTCTTAGTAAGACAGATGACTACTCAGACAAGGGCAATATAGTGCAACTAATACATCTATGTTTGAATTAACCATCTGGCAGTGTTCTCTAAGAAATCTTTGTTTAAAAGGCAGACAATGAGGAGCAGTATAAGAATACATTATAATATGAATAGAAAACTGTCTATGGGAGGCACTACAAGAGTCTGTAGTGGAAAAAAAAGCAGTTCTGAAGACGGACAAATATTACTAAGTATTTCTTAGAAACCAGTCTTGGGATGGATCCTGCTTAGTACATTCATTAGCAACCTTGATCCAAGGACTGGATTATGAAATGCAAAGATGATACAATTATGAGCATGGAAGAGGAAAAGATCATCACACAGAGAGAATAAGACGACCTTGTGAGATAGAAAACTGAATGGGATGAAGTTAAAAGCAGAAAGTACATCATGACAAGACAAACTAATGAGGATTTCTACTTTAAACTGGAGGTTCATCAGATTAAAGACATGGAGGAGAAGAAAGCTGGTGGATAGAATGATTAGGAGGTACCTATTTGTTATTTACCAGCTGTAAAAAGGTCCAGTGAATTTCTGGGAATGTCGGACATTTTCAGTCAACTCAGAGGACTACATGGATCTCATGTGAAATAGTGTGGTGATTCCTGATCACCTGTTTTCAAAGCAAAACTGTAAGTATGCCCAGAAAAGGGTTTTTAAGGGGATTACAAGAATGGGAAAATAACTTTCATGACAAGACGCAAGGAAACCTTGATCCTTCCAGCCTAGTTAAGCAAAAAACTGAGAATATATGTAAGTATATTTGATTACTGTTCTACATCACCTTGCTACGTGTAGCTTCTTTTCACGGCTAGCTCTAAACATGGACAAGCATGCAAAGGAATCCAATGGCCGTGTGGGAGCTGGGTCCAACCCATGGGGCACAGGATGCCTCGGACAGGACCCAGCAGTGCCTGACCACCCCATCACTGACTGCACAGTCAGAGCCCAGCTCTGGCTCTCGAGCCCAGTATCTATTGCCAACACTGTGAAACTGAACTGCACACCTGCAGACTGTGTGTGAAGCTGTCTCCAAGCAGGAGCAAGGCAGAAGAGAGCACCAACTAAGCAAACAACAAAAAATCCTTCACACATATGGGAACAATAAGCCTCTTACAGCAGCTCAAGAGTTACTGAGCACAAAATGGGAACCCATTCTATGATTTTTAGTGACATATGTTCCTCCAAGCAACAGCTTGGATTATGTGATGCAACAGAACCCTTTCACACAGAAACACATCCCCTTGGCAGCTGATATAAGGCTTGTCTCAGTAACCTGTTCAGCCATCAAGTGTCACCTTTTTGGCTAATGGTTTATATCAAAGGAAAGAACACACCTCATAATGTACATAACCAACTGTGTAATGCTGCTCAGCAGGGAAATATCCCTCCTGTAACGCTGCAGTGATTACCTTATGCCTTGAAGCATGAGAGCTGATGATCTTTATCTTACCTTTCATAACTACAAATGCTACTATTGGTCATAAAATTATCCAAGCACTTCAAAAATTCAGCCACAATATTTGATTTGATGACTGCGCTGGGGACTAGCACAACCTCACTAGGTGTTCAATGTCTGGCAAGTCATTTGTTTTAAATTACACTTTTATTTTCATATTGCAGAACAGGATTAGAATAACCTGCTGAATTCACTACAGCCTTCATAAAAAAAAAAAAATTTGAGTAGCTAAAGCAGACCTTGCTTACGGGCTTGACTGTGACTTCTCCTTATGCTATATGTCATAATAAATCCTCTCATGCAATAGATGCCAACACCTTCCCACCCAGAGCAGGTGGACTAGAAATGTGGAGGATGTGCAGAGACAATGGCTTCTCTGGCTTTCCACAGGAGCCAGCACAACCCTCACAATTTGCTGGAAGTGTGTCACCACTTCCCTGCTGCTTGCAGAACCCTGCAACACGGGAATAAGGTTTCAGGGGGAGACAGAGGTCCCTGGGCCACTACACCTCTTGTGATAATCCTGAGCTATTCAGTTTAAGCAGTTAAAAAAAAAACCACAACAGAATCGGTTATTAAACAGCAAGTAGCTCACTTGTCCTCCTACCCACCCTCTCTCCACACACAAGCATTCAGGTACACAGGCTGTTCTGCTTTACATCCCAGAACCTGACAAGGAAGAAAGGACAGATGCCAAACAGAATTAAAGCAGGTATTCTCAACAAGCAAAGCACATTTTTGAAAATTCATTTCTGAGTAGGATTATGTAAGCAAAGCCAGCTAGGCTCAATCACACTTGCATATCAGTTACCAAAACAGCTTCTAAAAGGAGGGTAAAGAAGATAGGAGGTTTATTTCTTATATTTTTTATTTTTAAAGAAGTGACACTAGCTCAAAATTTTATTTATTCAAAAGTAATGACATTTCATGGGACAGAAAAGGACGTATTATCCCACAAATCAAACCATTCTGTGTAGAGTATTCTACAAAATGAGCATCTGGCAAAGAGATCAAATAGACACCATTTCTTTGCCAGTAGTAACATATTTAAGAGGTTGCTTGCTAGCAAACTGCCATGGCAACCACAGCAGCACCTGAGGTACAGTGTTCTCCTGAGAAACAGCATGCCTTCCCGTGAGAAACAAAATAATTTTGCAAGGGTGCAACAGAAAAGTAATTTTTAAACAAAATAAGTAGCTCCAGTGACTGTAGAATCACTGAACTCCAGAATCAGGCCTTCATTAACTCTATTTCTTTACCCAAAAACATCTATATACCCATATACAGCATCTATATTAAACCCAGCTCTAAATATAACACAGCAAAACGCACACTTTGAACTTATACCAGTCACTCTCCACTTCTATATCTAACTTCATTTAGAATGGCACAACTGAGGGACAACCCAAAGTTTTTTGGAAAGACGTCAGTAATACTGAATGTCATTTCAGTGCCAAAAGCAGAGTAAAATGGGTCACGATGAAATGGTCAAGCCCCTCTTCCAGCCAAGACAGAAAGCCTTGCACTCCCTAAAAAACAGCCAGGAGTGGGCATGTGCCTCCCTTCCTAGCTGCAAATGTAGCTTAAATTGAAAAATATAAGCTAGATGTCCTTCTGCAATTTAGAAATTTTATACCCAGAAATAGCCTAATCCAACCTAATTACCAAGGGACAGAGGAAAGAAAAGGAAAAGGAAAATATCAGCTATAGATCTCTCTGCATGCAAGAACATTTTTACGCTATGAAAAAATAAAAACACTGGAATGAGAGTTTTTGATGTCAAATTGACCAATAGTGCACTTGCCTTAGCTCAGCTCTTTTCTACAGAAGACTGCACATAGTGATTAAGTCAACTTTTGAGAAAAAAGCAATTCTAAACTCATGTTATTCTGAAAAATATATTTATATAATGCATTATTTTTGAGTGCACCCTATCTCAACTATCATTTTTAGATGACTTACATTATCGTATTGTTATATACCACCAGCAGCAGGGGAGGAAGGGGGAGGGTTGAAACATCACTCTAAGAAAGCTTCCCTTCCCTTGCTTTTCTGGCTTTCCTTCTGTTCTCCATTCTCAAGGCTATGGGAGAAAAAAATTACACAGATCATCTCAACTAACAAAAGGGAAAATAGTGAAGATAAGTAATACTGCTGACAATGGCAGACACCAATTACCTTCTTTTTCTGATATCAAAAAAGCTTCCAGTGCTTTTAACTTGCAATTTGTGAATGTCACTGACTGACATTCAACTTTTGTGTTTCCAGCAGACTCACTTATTGTCATGCTAACATTTTATTAAGCTTTTTTTTCTTTCCCCCCTCTTTCACCTAAACTTTAAAACCTTGCCTGGAATCACTGTGCAGACTTATGCCCTTAGTAACAAAGACAAACTGGGACCCAAGAGATGAAACATTACTAGCAATGCCCACCTCCCATCTCATTTCATATGAAGTTATTGCTGGTTTGTTTCAAAAAGGCAAAACAATAATTTGCCTACTGTACATTCAGGAATAGCTTTCACTTACGATGGTTAAAATATTTCTTAGCCTTTTTTCCTTCCCTTGGTCTTCAAATTCATCTAAAACCACAGTTTTACATTCTATTACACACCTGCAGGTACCACAGACGAAAGAAGATTAATATATTCAACTAATGTGTTGACTGATTCTCTTACTAGTGCCAAAAACCTACAATTCAATATTTTCTTTCAACCATATTATAGTATGCAATTTTTGAATCAAGCAGTCATCATTTAATTCATAAATGGAAAAAGCTTAAGCCACACAAGATGGTGAACACTGAAAAAACATATTTATATGAACTGCTTTTCATGTAGTCAGAACAAATATTATTTTTCTCATATGTAGTCCAACTTCTGTTTAACTTGCAAGTGTCCTGTCTCACACATTATTAAATGTGTCTGGAATCTACAATAAAAAGCACTTGCTTGTATAGAAGATGTAGAAGTTTTTTATTATTTTAACAGTGTAGTGATGAGAAGCTCCAAATGCAAACCAATTGCCATAAGGATTTTCTCCAAGATTGACAGCCATGACCAACTGCCCAGATCAGTCAGGCTTCAATATGCAGAAGGATCTTTAACCATCTTCACCAAGACCTGCAATCAATTTGCTTTAATTCCTTTTTCACACAATACTTAACATTTCAAATTGCTCCCAGGTGTGAACTCGTTTAATCTAAAATGCTAAAACGCTGGTGACAAATACAACATAGTTCAACAATGAATGAAGGAGCACAAGGGAAGTAAATTAAGCTTCTGCATAGAATTAAAATGGCCCCAGTTTTCTCTGCACCACTATTAAAGGAGGTTTTATAGTAAGAGCTACAGCAGCCAGTAGGAGTTGCAAGCTATTTAGAGTTTCATGTACAAAAGAGTTTTCTAATGGCAGAAGCTCAGGAAGTCATGATCCCACAGAGCTCAAAATTTTGATGATAATATCTTCATTCAATCGAAACAGCTTCAAAGCATTTAACTGTCACAAAGTGCAAAGGTACAGACTGGTGAAGCACTTTATGTTTTCCACTTGAAGCACCTCGGTACTTCCAGCTAACTCAATGGGACTGCTCCCAAGACTAAAAGCTGAAGTGAGGCTGCTTCTCTGGCTAAACTGGGACATGGGAGTCAGGCGCTGAAGCAATGGCTTGGTTACATTGGCAGAGCATCCTCCTTCCTAGCACTCAGGGATACAGTGATCAGCAGGAGCATTGACACAGCCAGGGACAGTCAATACCAAGTATATTTTGGGCTGAGAATTAACAGTATTGGGAAGCCCTAGTGCAGTAGTTATTTCGTTCATTGTGGGATGAGGGAGCTTTTAGCCCATTTCATTTTTCATCTGTCAGTGAAGACCCCACAGTTATTTCAAGACACTAACAGATCAACTAAGAATCTAAGGATATTTTGTGATATACATTGTGTTCTAAAACAATTTCTAGGCTGCGTGTGAAGCATGTATTTGTTTTACTAATCAAATTTAATATTATTAAGCACCATTTCCACAGGGTTTGTCCTGACTGATATTATTCAGTGCTTTTACCTGGATGATGGACGAAAGAAATAGTATACACACAAAATTTGCTAATTGTACTAACCTGGCAGGAACCATGAAAATGTTGGTGGACATAAGAACTTGAAGGTGTTTTGACAGATTGGAGACACAATTCTTCAAAAATAGAACACAATTTGCAAAGGGCAAAGTTATACACCTACACAGAAATAATAAACTGCACTGATACTGGGTGGGAGCAACAAATGAAATTGATAAATCAGTTGCTTTTCCAGAAAACAGCTAACAAAACAAAACTAAAAAACCCAACATCTCAAATACAAGGGTTAAAAAACAGTCTTTCATGCTGCTTTGCAGCAGCCTTTCATGCATTTGAAGATCGTTACGGTGTGTCCTCCTCCTTAATAGCCTAACACCACCAGCTCTGTGAATGAAGATTACGTTAGCTCAACATCTGCTTATTCCTTGGACTTTTTCCAGCAAATCCAAATCTGTCCAGATCTGAAGGAAATGCTTTAAGCAATGCATTGCAATGCAGAGGAGAGCGCAAAATTTATTATGTTTGGTACTTCTTTCACAATGGAGCTTGCCTAATTTTGCAACAAGACGACAGCAACTCATTGGACCCTCAGATATAACAGTGACTCTCTAGAACACACATTTTTTTTCCTTTTTTGAACTATCCTATTAAAGTAGGATTGAGACTGCAGCATAGATTAGGTATTACAAAAGGTCTTCTCCTGGTAAAAGCACCAAAGCACTGGAATAGCTTTCCACATGGAAGCTGTAGAGTTTCCATCTCCATCAGGTTTTTAAGACATTGTTAGACAAATATTTGTCAGGAATCATTTTGTTAAGCTAATCCATTGCTGAGCAAGCAAAATATACTATACTGATCTCTCAGACCAGTTTTCTACCTTTCTGCACTGGCTTTTCTCATAAAAGCATTTTTTAGAGATACAAAAATATAGGAAGGAAATGACAAGTGGAACAGGTTAAAATTATTTCCCATTTGTCACAGCTACACGGCTGTGCCAGTGCATCTGAGCATTCTAATCCTAAACGGAGAAATCATACTCACAACCAGATCTTCAAATCTTGTACATCTCATGAAAATTTACCCTGAATGTACTACAGGAAAAGCAAATGGGGAAGTAACAGCACTGACCTGAAAAAACAGTGCTTTTATAACATTACATACTCACAAAGTCTTTTTTTCCCTTTCACACAAAACTCTCTCTAAATTCTCCTTAAAGAACACCCACAAAAGGTCTCTTTTGAGGTAATAATTGCAGAAAATCATGGGTAGCTGTATTCAGTTCCTCAGGACCTGACTTCAGCATCTCAGGACCAGACCTCAGCACCAAGAGATTTTTGATGTGTGGGTGGAACATCTAGTGGCATTTCCACAAAGCTCAGATCTCATTATGGAGGTGAGGCCACACAAGTAGTGGAGTGTTTGCTAATTTGTGAGAACAGGTACAAAATCTTACATACTAGTGATGGTTGTGCCTAGACATCATTGTAATGGGTAAAACACGGTACAGACAAGAATTCCAGGCTGCAAAATAGTCCCCAGTACTCTATTTCACATAAACCACAAAAAAACTGGAAGGACTTCTAAAGGACCTTGGATCTCTGTAAGCAGTAACAAACAGCACTTATAAATCCATCTCTTGAAACCTGCCAATAAGAAAAGAGCATCGTGTTCTCAAAGGGAGTAAAAGAATTCAGACAACCAAGCTTTATTATAAACTCTCTGAGCCAAACAATTTTCAATTTTACTTTTGGAATCTTTTTTAGGTTAGGATATCAAGTCAGTAAATGAAGCATGAGCCATAAACCAGCTGAATATTATAGATGCCTGATGAAATAAAATTTTTTCTTTCTAACATAACAACACATTCCAGTGTCTTCTACTTCAACATGATGTTTCTACTTTCTTTTGTTTGCTGGTTCTGATATCACCAACCAGAATACTCATCTACCCACCATCATACCATCAATGCAGGTAATTAAAACACTGGCTTTTCAGACAAGAAATTCCAGGACACATATAGATATAAATTTCTAATGTTCTGTCACTGGTTTTAACACTGTTTTCCTCACTGGGACTTTTTATGAGCTGTATGTCCAAAGACTGAGGACAATAGTGAAGTATAGCACAGGGCATTTCCCTAACTTTTGCACTAAGAAAGCAACTGCACTTTGTACTTAATTCCTGTTCCCATCTTCTTTCATTAATATCAGAAAAGATGTCAAGTTACAAGGATCTCAGGGATGTTACTACAGGCTTCAGAAGTTCAACTAGCAACCACATGAACAACCTTTCAGTTGGTCACCACTCATCTGAGTCTTCCATCACTCAAATATAAACTGGAGGTCCCCCACCTGCCCTTAAAATGGATCCAAATGTTACATAAAATTCTACAAGAAATCATGCTGTAACTTTAAGAGTATCAGGATCTTACACTGTGCACCTAATTTAAAATGTTAAATTAGGACTAGTCTCAAGTGCATTTGTCTCTCACATGGAAAAAATAGTTTGTGCATCAGCTCATAATATAAATCACATCTACTGAATGTACTGATAGGTAGAGTTATGAAATCTTACTGCTGGATTAATCTGTTCAGACAACATACCTCAGCAAAGGCTTGGCTCACTTCATCTTGGTTCCCTCACCTTTAAGGATATAGACACTTACTCACTTTCCTAAGCTAGTACCCACATTTTGTGCTTTCTTCTGAGCTGGGCAAGAGCGATACATTGTGCTACCTTTAAATAATTATTGAAAGTTTACACCTTGTGGTATTAAGAAGGACAACTTATATGCATACAGCTTTTCCAAACACTAAAATTTAGTCAACTGGTGTAGTGGTAGACATAAAAGCTTGGGTCCAAACAGATATTTTAGAGGGCACAACTTCCACATAACTATTATTAAGTCCCTAAAATATACAGGTTCCTCGACCAAAATCTACAACCCTGAGGTAGATGCCAAGGTCTGTGTATAAGAGCAGGGCAATCCACAGCAAGGGGTTCACATCAGTGAGCCCGCTGAGCAGAAACCTGCCCATGTTAGCTGACAGAAAAATATAACAGCAAGACTTTAGCTCAAATCCCACCTCTCCTCCAGGCTTAGAGGTCTCACTCTGTTTGACAGGGAGACACTTACCTCCACCTCACATTTTCCTGAGAACACAGGCACAAAGGGCCAAAGCATGTAGGCTCCTAATTCCTGCTTAAGCCCTTAAAACACCCACTAAAGTCATGAGAATCTAAGGATTTAAATTGGAGATTAAGAGCTGAAGCATCTTTAGGGATTGATCCTCTCTCTCAAAAGGCAACAACCTTCTATCTTTTTTTTATTTTCTGGTTCCACTAGACAGCAAAGAAACAGCTTCTTCCTTTTGTGCAACAGCCCAACCATAAAATGTGTTCTGACACATTGAGCACCCAGATCACTCCTCCACTTTAGAGGATTCACACTGCCATTTCCCTGGCCACCATCCCAACAATCAGAGCAAACTCATCTGCAGGTGAAGTATGAAGCCTCTTAAATTTGCTCACAAAAGGGATTCATCAGGAGATAGTGAGATTTCCCTTGTAAGGCCAATGGTCAAGACACCTGCCAAGGCAAACAGAGAAGAACTGACAGCTGGTCTCTAACAATAGAACTGTGTATTTTCTTTACACTGTGCTTGCTTTCATACCTTCCTGAAACTGGTGCACTTTTGTACACAAGAAAAACGTAACTATTTACTCCTCTTCATATACCATATTCTCACTCAACTACACTGCAATTTCTACAGGATACAAGAACTTTGATCCTAAAGGGGCTGTGAGCTCCTTCATCCCCTTGAGAAACAAAACCAGAGACTGCTTAGCTGAGGATCCTAAAAACACTTTGGCAGAAGTTAGGGGTTTTTTTAAAAAAACCAGACCCACATGTTTTAAAACACTGGAATAACACACTGATAATGAGGGGAAGGAACATAAAATGTAACTGAGAATTACTTAATTCCAACTGCCCCATCAGGTAGCTGTCATTAGACACGTCCTCTTATGATTTTAATAATAGCTTCTTCTTATATAACACATTCCCACTTAAAAAAACATTTGCTGACCTCAAAAGCAGTCTGTCGTGACTTCAGGTAAGTCACGTAAGTTCAAACCAACATTCAATGACCCAGGCTGTCACCTGAGATGTGAAGATTACTGTCATTTGAAGTGCCATAATAAACCTCAGGTAACTTGATTCAAGTCTGCCTTACTGACTTATAAGAGTCATCCCCATGGAGGGTTTGCTTAATTTTTTGTTGCTGCTTAATGTCTGCAGTGGCCAATTATGCCCTTAAGTAGAGTTTTCTTTTGTGAAAACACATAACCTACTTCATCTACTTTGCAAACAGCAGAGATGGGATTTTTATCTGCTGTTCGTGAGCATTGCTCCTGTCCCTATGGCAATGGACAAGTCTCTGGATCATTACTGCTTTGTGAAGTTGACTCCTGGTACCCCAGGAGATGCATTCCTGGGATCCAGCATGCAGGGAACTGCGGCAACCCAACAATGCTTCACCCCAGCAGTCAGCTGCTGCTTCTATGGGCCCACAGGGAGTTCTGCTTCCACTGCAAGTGGAATTTAAGGAGCCCACAGGGAGACCAGGAAGCCTTTTCAGTAACTTTGAACAGTAAGACATAAGAAAAACAATGTCAATGCACAGATAACGGGGAAAAATATAAAAGGCTTGGAAAAGTATCCATACTCTGTTTAAACCACTTGTAAATAGCTCTTCATCTCTCACACCACACCTACCCAGAGGCAACAAGGCAAGCACAGTCAAAACCTGAATATTTAACTATTCACTTCTAGTTCTAGTGCCAGTAACTAAAACTGCTGTTCTAAGCTTCCGAGAAAACATATGTTGATCACAGGATGCAGCAAAGTGCTCAGAAATCTCAGCAAAAATCAAGAAGCCTATTGAAAAAGTAAAAAGTGATGGAGAGTCTACGCAATTAACCTCTCCAAACAAGTAACAAGAATCAACCCCACAGTGAGAGCCTGGAGTTTGCATCAAATTTGATGAGACATTTTTAGGAAAAAACAGGACTGGCACCTTTTGAAAAGAAAGATACTACTTACAGTAAATGAGAATTTAGTAAGCCATGCATGAGTAACCAGGCTTTGCTCAAATAATGCAGCCTCTTAGTACAACAAAACACCAGAAAGGAACAAACAAAAAAATCCAAATATGTTCTGTATCAGTACATGCCACGCAGTTCAAGTGCACTTATTGCTTCCTCAATGCAGAGTTCGGCTGGAGCAGTTTTGATAGCATTCCTATTGTATGCTTTTCATGCAAAAAATTAATTACTTCTATCTGTCAGACATCATAAGCCCCATTGCACTAAAATGAGGTTTTGTTTATTTGTTCCTCTGATGTTTTAATTATTGCAACATGATTACAACAGACTAAACAATTGCCTAAAGGTACAGATGTAGCTAACATCTAAAATACACTCGTGTATAAATATGTATGAGCACACACACAGAGCTATGGACGATGCTTCTTTCCATAAACAAGCAACTCACATAATCAAAGCTTAGAACACTTTTGTGGTACCTTCACATTATTAACATCCTCCAAAACTGCTCCTAATCACAACAAAGTGGCTTCCAGGTAATGAATAAACATCACTCGCTCTTTTACGGGGGTAAAAAGGTGATGAGGGAAACACAGGAAACTTGGTAGAGAGATACTTGTAGTCATTAAATGGAAATGCACAACACAAACTGTGAAGAACAATGACTGATCATACCCTACCATTTATCCTCATTCTTACATCTCACTATTCACATGTCATTCAAGCCAACCTCAATGGTTAAATATTAATCCTAGAATCGTTCAAGCAGGGAAAGACCTTTAGGATCATCAAGTCCAACTGCTGTCTTAGACAATCAATACATCGTGAAATAGTAACCTCCAGCTCACAAGCTCTTGCCTTCTATCTACGCATATGTGGATTTATGAAGTTGGGGGGGGGAGGAAGGCTGTTCAGCTATTTAAAGGACTCTAAACTTGCCATCTTTTCCACTTCATAAAGAATCTTGGATCCCAAATATGAATAGACCCATTATCAAAATGGGTAAGATTATGAAGTTGCAATTTAAAGATGGAGAGTATCAAAAAGAAGTAATGCCTCATCTTATTCTGTAGGGAACAGGTTTGATTTCCAAGAGTTATGACCAATGAAAAATCCTGTCCAGAAATACAATACAGTAATGAAGAGATCCACCTATTGCAGTAGAGTTAGACTAGATCCAAAGTTATTTTACTACTCGTATTATTATTGCCACTAGCGTTGGGGTGTCATGTGGTATTACACAAAACTGTCCAGCCACAATCTATGGAACAGGCTCTGGGAAAGGAGCAGGAAGAATTGCCGTCTACACAAGAGAGTGGTGAGAATACCCGGAGTTTTGCCTACTGGATGGATGATGAGTCATTTTTTCTGATGAGCCATGACCTCGATTTACAGGTCAGGATTAGTGAAAATAGAGTATTTAAGTGGAAAGGGACATCATTTCAAACAAAATTCCTCCCTGCCCTCAAGCAGGAATATCAAAGAACAATGTCTGATGCTGCTGCACTTACAACATTCCTAACTCAGTTTAGCCCCTGTATCTGCAAAGAGTTTACCTGATGATACAGTCTTTCACTCTACAGGACAAATCACCTCCTACTGCAGTATATGTATTTTTCAAGAAGTAACAGTGCCAGCCTTTATGCTAGTTGTAGGATACTTATCTTTATGTCACAACGAAATAATTTCAGTATCATCTCTTTAATTAATATTCTTTTCCAAGACTGAAGCCAAGAAATTGTACCAATCAACCAAAATTTTTGTCCCAAAATCTTTTTTCCAACTAATTCATTTGAAAAGGGAATAGACAGCTCATGTTCCCTGTATTCTTAAAGTAAAATGAGGGTGTAAGGCCCCTGTCCCAACTCTCCAGTCTCAGAAGGACCATTTCAGTCTCCTTTTTCTTTTGAAGGATAGGGTGTTATCACCTGTAACAGGAACTCATACACATTGAAATAAAGAAAATAATTTACTACAAAATTGGTTGGTTTTCCCTCAAGATTTCTGATTTTCTTGTGGTTTCTAATTTCAGCACTTTCTGGCTGTCTCGGGTTTTCTAAGCTTTACCAGTTCTTGAGAATTCTATATGCCTACAGATTTCACAGGGGTCAGACTAAGGCTGTGAAGAAAATAAGGGAGAATTTACCTGGTTTAGTAGTAATATTGAAGGAATAGTTCTCGAGCCAGTCAGTTCAGATTTAATTAAAATACAGGAGAAACTACCAGGGAATGATTTATATTCAAAGGGGATTATGGCTAACACTAAAATGTTTACAAAATCAATGAGAACCTAGCACAAAACAGATACAGCTCAGGGGAATACACATTGATTAGATTCCCATGTCCAAGATGCAGTCCTCTTTTCCATGTTCCTCATTAATTCATTTCAAGGTTTATGTGAATTGCAAAATAGATGTAACCTAAACCCAGCTATTTATATGGTGTTAAGTAAGGAAAGAAAAATTTATTCATCTGAAACTAGAATTCATTTGTTTCCAAATGTTTAATGAGAGAGGATGGTTCAGCTCACCTCCCAATTCATCATCTGCTGCACATTATTGAATATCCAATAATGCCAATACTAACCAAGAAGTGACTGGCACAATCTGTTAGCTCTCAGACTGAGCTGACAATTTCCTGGTGTACCCAAAACACAAACCCAGGTATTCCTGACAACCAAAACAGTGTTTCGTAAAAACTCTACATTTTCATAATGTTCAATGTTCTGTAGCCTTTTATATAAAATTAGCAAGGTTCTAATTGCTAAAAAGGATGTTGGTGCACTGCAGCTCCAGTGTTGCCAAGCATCAGCTGCCCACCAGCCACAAGGGAGGTCATGTTTTAGCCAAATTTGATGTTGTTTGGACAGAAAAATCATCAGATAAAAACCACGCACAGTGGCAGTGTCAGGGTCTGAATTGATTCTCATAGAAAAGAGCGACTGGAAATTGTGCCCTATATTCTTCCACAAACTGGATGCACTTCAGATTGCCACTGGCCTTTTCACAACAGCACTGATTGAGCTAACTAGACTGAAAGTTGAAAAGCAAATAAAGTCACCGAAGGGATAACGGGTTAAAGAAACCTCCAGAACAGAGCAGAAGGCCTGACCTTCAAAGGTTAATGTCACTTGTGCCCAAGTAAATGGAGGAAATGTTTCATGACCAAAACAGTGGTTCTTAAACAGACATTATATAATTCCAGTGAAACAACATGCTTAACTGAAAAATAATTCACATGCATGAACCTGGCGCCTCCACGACTGGTGTCTTATGAGTCTGAACCAGCCCAATTGTTGGTTAAATAGATTCCAATTTTTAACAATGATCTTTATCTTCCCACAGGCTTGCCCAGTTTTCCATTTTGTCAGTTAAGTGACAATACAAGTCATGTAAGTACTGCAAAATTCCTCTTGCCTAAGAAACTCACAGTGGAAAACAATGCCCATATTCTAGCGGTAAGAAAGAGCTCTGTGGGGAAAAATTAATCAGGATCATTCCTACTCCCAGAGGTGGGAATGCATCGGCAACAAACTCAGGCTGCCATGGCATGCTCATATAAGCCAACTAACAACACAGTCCTGACATTGGGGAGCACTGAATCAACTCTGCACAAAACTATCTTTTACTGCCTTATGGATGGGGGACTCAAAAGCTAGGAAACAAAACCCTCAGTGACCTTCTCCTGAGGGAACAGAAAAAGTGGGAATGGCAACAGTTACTTCTTGAAGACCCGCCATGATGGCAGGTCTTACTCCATGGTCTCCTTCCTGGGAAGCAGGAGCACCACTGGGCGCTGAGTCCGGGGCTCCAGCACAGAGCAAGCAGAGGGAGCACGCGGCCAACCTGCCCGGTGGAGGTCTGCTGCCCCAGGAAACCACCTGCTGTGCCTGTGCCGAGAGCCAGCCCCGAGGCAGACAGGGATTTTTCACTGCAAGCTGGATGTTCTCTCTTTTTGCAAAAAACAGCATGTCTCTGAGCTAACACTAACTCACACTTGGGCCTGAAGATGCTGCCGTGTATTCGTATAATCATCTCAGCACTAACAGCTACCAAGATGTACAGACACAGCCTCTGGTGAAAGCTTAAAGGGAAAATATGAGTCATAAGAATTAGGGAAACAAAATAATAAAATAAAAATGAGAAGTAAACAATCCTAAGGAAAATGAGAGACAAAAAGGAGTTTGCATCTCTGCATTGCCAATTCTATCCTTATTATTTTCAAGCACTTTCTTAAGCCTGTAAGTGGAGAGAAATTAATTTTCTACTATTAAACACAGTGATCCCTACAGGGGCATGTTATATGCCTCATGCATATGAGGCATACGCAGCTTCAGCAAGTGAGTTCAGGACGATATAAACACAACGCAAGATATAAACACAACAAACATCTTCAACAGAAGCAACAAAAAAATTAGGTTAATATAATGCAATTAATCAGAAAATATCCATAGCAGAAAGGGAAACTAAGATTCTAATTTAGAAATTAAAATTAATAATTAAAAGAAAGTGATAAGGACAGACACTGACACATTTTCTAGTGAACACCCAAAGGGTATTTTGAAATTTACTGTTTAGACATGAAGAACAGACACACCAACTGGAAAAATGAGAAGGTATCTTTCTTGGAAAAAACCCTGAATACTAAAACAAGAGGCAGCAAATCAACAGGAAACTAACATCAATATAAGGATTACCTTTGTAGATGCTGTACATACATTTGTACTGATTTCAATTATTTAAATCAAAGCCTCACTCTAACTTTTTTTATAACTCTTTTTACCAGCCTCCAAAAAGATACAGGTACACAGAAGGAGATCATTAAATAGAGGTAGATGTATTAGAATAATACATTTTTGAGAGATTTTTTTAGAGGCAGCTACCTACCTAAATGAAATTGATTTGTCTGTCAAAAATCTTACAGACTAAGAGGAATTCTCTTTCTAAAAATTAAATATGCACATGAATATTTTATAGGATGTCTGCCCTCAGCTGTCAATAACATTTAGAAAATAAACCTGGCTGGAAAAAACCCCAACTTACTTCTTGCTATGTAAGCAGTTTGATTACTTTTCTACACTTACTTCGGCCGATTTTTTGTATTATTGTGCTGTTCCTCATTAAGTACCTGCATCCAGTAAACTTCACAATACCCTGGTAAAATAACAAAGGATGCTGCTACCACTGTTATCCCAGTTTCCAGGCAGTAAATCAAACTAGACAAACCTGCCCAGATACACACCTGTAAACACAGGTGTAAAAACTGACCTTACATACAAGAGGGCCCAGCTTCCTCTTCTTACTAGAGTGATGCAAGTGGAAAAAAACAGCCTTATTTTCAGTTTCAATTCAAATACAGCTCCTCATGCAACACAATAAATAATGTTGTTGTTTTGCTTAAATAAATCGATAAATTCATTTCCATAAATGAACTGAATTTTAAAAAAAACCCAAGTAACTGAATTTGTATTTGAAAGTGAAACTTTATGCAAATATGTAAAAGAAATATGTCTATATATATTAAATGTTGTCTAAAATTGTCTAAATATATTAAAATTGTTATATGCCAGTGTATCCCTGCTACATCAGGATAATGTCAAAACCTCCATGCCTTTTAATAAATTCAGAATAGATTGCACTTAATACAGACATAGCCTGTACCATCACCATATGACTCAATTCCAAATCATCTGAACAGAAGCCGTAAGGAGAAATGCTGGTCAAGGATGAAAAATATGCATGCTGAAATAGTAAAAGAAGAGTAGAGAGCAAACAATATCACAAAGCCCGAGGTTAGCAATAATGTCTTTTCCAATAATTTCTTAACTTCTGTGCTTTGTTTTTCATATGAATTATCTTTGGATACCCAGAAGAAAATCAGTAAGTCCCTTACTAAATCTTGCAGGGAAAAATGTGTCAGTATAAACTGACATTTGTCACGGGTTTAGAGACTCTTGTACTTTTAGAACCAGTTTTATTTACCTTTTACTGGAAACAAAATATATTTATATAAGGGAAAAGACAATAGCTAATATTTACTGGAGCAGCCTCCAGCTATGCTATCACCAAGGGCAAAATATACTTGCTGTTAAAAATAACTTTAAAAAATATTTTTATAATAAGCCAAATTTTATCTTCCATTTGGTTTTGGTGTTTTGTTTGTTGGGGCTTTTTTTATTCAAGGATAAAATCCTAATTTCCTTCAGTAGTTTCAAAAAAAAATCCGTAACAATTGTGGGAAGAAAGGAGTGATTATTTGATTTGCTGCCCTTTTGTTGGTTTTCTTCTGCGACTAACTTTAGGTAGAGCAAATCCTTTAAGATTAATCATACAACTGGTCAACACAGAATATCTGCTAGATGTCCTTTTCTGGATGCAGCAAAGCTGCTGTATTTGTGACTTATATTACAGACCCTGGGCACTGTAAGTCTCCTGGCTCCCCAAAGCCCTCACCTTTCATTTTCACCTTCTCTGTAGAGGTGTCACTCTCCTCATCTGTTACCTTCTCCCAAGACAGGGTGTGGTGGCTTCGCAGCCAGGCAAAGTGCCACTGTGTCCCCAGGGTCACTACCCACTCCTGGCTCAGCATCTGCTCAGGAAGCACCAGAGCCTCAGACACACTTGTACCCAAGCAGCTGAAACTGCCTAAAAGCATTTTTTAAAAAATTTCTTTGAGACATCATGGCAATGAGAACAGCTCCCGAGGAGTTTAATGCTATTTTTTCCCAAGATCCCTAACATCTATACACGAACCTGAACAAAGCGATTTTCTACACTCATTTCACTGCATCTGTTACCTCTGCTCTCTACATTCTCTGGCCTAAGATCAGAATCCTCCACATCCTTCATATGGGTTTCTCCAGCAAATCAGGGCTTTTTCTTCTGTTCTCAAAGAAAGAGGGGGGGTGGTGGAAGTTCCTTTCAGTCTGTAATAGATCCTGCTGTAGGACATGTGCATCTGTTTCCCTCTTCTGACCCACCAATGCCAACATTTAGGCAGCCTCAAAACCAGATCTGTTGCTCTGCTACTGCCAGCACAGACTTTGAAGCAGGCAGATGACATCATTTACAACATGCAATTTTACACAGTCAGAATCAAGCCCAATCCCACTTGTTATCTGTAAACTGGCTGTGAGGACTTCCATTTGGAAAAGGGACTCCACGCCCCCAGATCATTCTTTAAGAGTAACAGAGAGACACACTGAGCATCAAAACCACACATCAAGTTTCTTCGAAGTAGCGGAAAAACATGTTAAGTGCCAGCACTTAAAAGACATTCTCTTTTCCTCATTTCAAGACATTAACCAATGCAAAATAACTGTCCTCTCTGCACACCCGAGCACTGCAAAAGGTAAGCACAGAGACTCAACAGTATCTAAAATGACCCTCCAGTGTTCTTGATGCAGGTCAAGATGACAAAATCAGAAAAAAATTAGGCTGGAAGTTAACTGGAGGTTTTCTACGCCAACTGCCTTTTGAACTTCACAGGCCCTTGGGAGAGATGCAACTCTGTCAGATCCTGGGTAGCTAAAGGCTGTTGTGCTGCAACAGGCAAACTCCATTCTTCATAAATGCATAAACACACGTCATTTTTTTAACTTCTCCAGTTACGATTCCGATTTTTAAAAAGGTAGAACTTCAGCACATCAACCCTTAAGTTTTAAGAGCTAAGCACACAATTTTTAGCAACTTGTATAGAAGTACTAGTAAGTGGCTTCCATCCAAGTCCAAGCAAAACCTCATTATATACAAACATTTCTCAGTAACTTTCAGTCAAGCTCAAACACAAGCAAATTTCTGATCATCACTATAAGAACAATGCTGATTTTTTTTCTTTCCTTTGCTGCCAAATGTTTGATGCAAGCACTTATCTGGTTTAAACTGCCAGAATTCCAACAAAAACTCTTTCAAATATTTCCCTTTTTCATTGATGCTAGCAGGAATGTGACATGAGCTATCATAATTTGAAAAAATAATTTTGGAAATATCAGGATCAATACAAGGGCTTAATGAGTAAAGACCAGCAAAAGCTCTTTCTGCTGACAAGGTGGAGGACGTACACGTCCCCATTGATTGCATGGCTTTCTCCGTCTTTCACTGCTGGAACATGCTATGGGGCCAATTTGCTGTAAGGGTGCTGAGCCTGGAGTGGGGCTAAAGCAACTGGAACAATGCCCTGTTTACAGAGCTGTCTGTGGTGGAAGGAGAAGGGGCCTCCTGCTGCTTTTGGTGTTGAATAATGCTGAAACCAGGCTGACCCATCAATCCCAAAGTTCAGTCTCCTGATAGGCAGGTGTAGATGTGGCAGAGCTGGTGAAGTACCTGATAAAGGAACCAACAGTGACACCACTGGTAACTAAAGATGCTGAGCTGACAGAGCTGGCCAGGAGACATGTGAGTGACGGTCACTTTATGCCACAAAAGCCCAGTCCTGCTCTTTAATGGCAAGGTCTGCTAACACACCCCTCCCTGGAGTGTGTGCAGAGTCCTCCCTTGAGTGGGGACATCTTGGACGGTGAGCAAAAGAGATTTGCCCACAGTCATTGCTATGTGTGAGTAACATCAATCTCTACGGAATAATTGGTTTTGCTAACTTTAATATAATACCTTCAGTATTGCTTCAAAAATAGTGCATTATACTATATAGTAGTCACAGCTGCCTTTACCGTGTAGTAAATAATTCTGATTAACATCTTTTAGACTAAACACTATCATGATAAATCCATTATTTTTATATAAAAATATCTGGTTTACCAACCTTAACCCTGTGGAACAAAGTTATACTAAGGTTCAATTATACCTACACAATCCTTTGGACTCAAACCTCTGACCAAGTCTAGGGCTAAGCCTGGATCCAGCTGCACCCAGACTCCTCTCTGAGAAGGAGTTTAGAAAGCAAGGGGGTCCCTTCTGCACCTCCTGACTAAACAGGAGGTCTTCTCTAAAAAACTTTGTCTGAAGCTCCCATTCTACACACAACGAGGGGTCATTACAGTGAAAAGAAAATTACACTGACACAGAAGGAACACGCAATAGCCTTTTTTCTCCTACTGGTCAGCTTTTAAGACATATTCTACTACAATTAGTAGCCAGCAACATGGCACAGGGTTTTCATTAACCCATCTATCAAATTATATCCTGTAAAATTCAGAAGAACGTAAACCTAACATGTAAGAACATGAGAAAAAAATCTCAACAGCCTCAGAGCAAGATTTTCATTGCCATCCTGAAGGGGTGAGGATGTTTTTTTCCTTTAATAGCAATGATTATAATTTGTTCAAATGTGAGTTACTAACACAAGAACTGACAGTTGCAAGCCTGAATTCCTTGGGAGCCATAATTATTCATGACACTTTATTACAACAACACCAAAACATATGGTTATCTTATTAGAAATTAGAATTTATTTTCATATAAATCTCAGCATGACATTACACCAAAAGAACTAAAGTTACTCCAGGGGATGGCAAATAATTCCACTTTCCAGGTTTCTGTAGTTGGAATATGATTTTAAACTAATTAACTTGTAAATATAAAAGCAGCTTTGATAACAGAAATAATCCATCTAGAGCCATATAAGGCACAAACATCACATTCCAACAAACTTGAATCTTCTTAGGATAAAAATTTTAGTATTTTGCTTGAAATCTTTCTGTCCATTGGCAAGAATATAATCTCTGCCTTGAATTTACCACCATCCAATGAACTTGAGAGGGAAAGGGTCTACTTCAGTTTTAATTCAGCCTCCTCCACTAGCAGCTCATAGCACAAGGAATCTGCAGTCTCATTTATTGAAGTCCATATACCCACAAAAGCAGGACACTTACTGACAAGTGCCTGCCTTTTGATCATGTTAGAAAAGATTAATATGAGTTCATATGATGGTTAAGGATATAATTTTAAATAAAAAGTCTCTCTCTATGAAAACAGTGGGCAGGACAAATGTATTATTTATATTATATCACCAGGAGAAGCGACTTTCACTGATAAAAAGGATTACATACGTAGTAAAAGTTTAAATTTGACACCGTTAGGTAACTGAAATCTTAAAAATTAGGTTAACAAGTGTCTTTCAAAGAAGATGTGAACTTTTGATAAAGCAACCTGGCATCAAGTCACGTATTTATAAAAGGTGGGGGCAGAGGGGTTGTTTGGGGGTTTTGGCATGCAGGGGTGGTTTTGAGTTTTGCTTTGTAAATCTCCATGAGGACCTTTGTTCCAACTGAAACACTGCCATTAATGTTGTCTTTGAGACAGAGATGATGATTTGACTGTAACACTTCTAGATTCTTCTCCTGCCCTCCCCTTTTCTATGGTTTCAGCACAGAGGAAAAAATCAGTGCATTTACCATCAACATTTGTCCCAACTCCATAACTTCATGCAATTACCTGAAGCATGCACAGTTCTGTATGTGGATCTGTATCCTCACACCCATGCAGCACAGAATGTAAGTTTATCATAGCACATTGAACGACATCTGCAGGAAACAGACATCTTGTGATGCAGGTTTTCTGAGAGTACAGCAAGCAGAAGGATTATCATTAAAAGCTGACCCAGAAGTCAAGTCAATGGACACCATCCAAAACCACAGTTGTACATCACTGCCACACAGAAGGTTTATATGGTACCACATAATGTTAATGTCACCTCCCAAGCCACAGTGCGGTGAAATTAGAACAGCTGCAGTGAAATCACTACAGAGGAGGAGGGGGAAACTCAACAAAATTCACCTTATTTTATAGAGTAAGAAAAACACCAGCTGTGAAAACTCAATGGATTGCCAGCAGACTTCTACTCTGAGGGCCATATGCAGGACTGGGTTTATTCTTTTTCAGTTCAAACGGCTTGAGAGAAATTCTGCACACTGAACAGTTATTTATGCACAGGATGTGATGAGTCAAAGGATTAAATATTAGAGGTAAGCTTTATGAAGCTCTCTCATCTTCAGAAACATAACAGAAGCCACAGTGTAGGATGAAAGATTTTTTTGTTCCACTATGTTTTGCAACAGAAGTAAACATTTTTTTCACTAAAGCATGATGAAAGTTATGTCTTTGCATTTGGAACTAAACCATTAATCTAAAAAGGTTAATTTTTCCTGGTTTCTGCAACAATGGGGAAAAACCTCATCTTCTTCTTCTGTTGTAACTCTTTTTTCTAAGTGACTTTCAGAAAAAAAAACATTTTCTGACCAAACCTACACTAATGTATCTTCAGAACAGACATTTTCAATGTATTTACATATCAATCTTTCTGTAAAGAATTTCCTGACTACATCTGGTTTCAAGGTCAAAGGAAAAGAAACTGAAAGCAATAAAGACCATTGCATGTGTTTGGGACATACTCGCAAATCACAAGGAAATTAAACATGGTTTTAGTTTTACAACAGCTAGCAACAAAGTCCTGAGATTTTAAGCACGCCAGGCAGACATTCTGTCAGGCCCCCATGCTGCATGCTTGGATCCATGCTCAGTGGAAAATGAGCACTCAGTTTTCTCCCTAAGCTTTCGTTCGTCTTTATTTCATCTTCCCAAAATCTGCCAAGCCCAGTAAAATTATCATAACTCTTCCTCAGAGCACAAAGTAGGCAGATTTTCTGAATTTGGCTAGCATTTCAGAGCTTATGTGACATTTTTTTGAAATGAGCAATAATTTGTTAACAACAGATTAAATAACACGTTCGGAGCACAGAAGGGAAAGAGCGACTGAGTCATGTTCCTTCTGAAAGTCACATGTGCTTCTAGAGCATTCTATCAAGTTCAAAATTTGAATAAATTTTCACAAATATTAAGGTATTTCATTCATCACTCCTTAAGCTGATGTAACAGCACTATGGTGAGGGTCAGGTCATATAAGAATTATCCTAGAGAGCATGCTTAGCTATACAGGGAAAGAATACAATATAGTCATAAAATGAGAATATTCATCTTGTAGGTCCACTTCAGTGAATGGATCTTTTCCTATATTACACCTGTTATTACAGACCATTCTCTGGTGACACTGGTTGAGCACATGCTGTGTAACATGAGAAGACACCTTGTGGTATGCCACCATACCACTTATGTGAGATGCTTCTTGGAGGCATAAGTAAGGGGGCAGAAAGGATGCCTAAGGTTAATAGTAATTGTCTTGTTCCGTGCACTCTCGTCAGTGAGAAGAAGCATCCATTTTTACTGTGGTATCTATCCCACTTCAGATTTCAGCAGGTCCCATGATGAAACAGATCTCAACAGCAACGAGGTAAAAATCACTTCTGTACCAATATAACTTTGCAGGTAGAAGGGGGCTGTAAATGTTTCAAAAGAAGAAAAAGATAATAAAGAATAGGGAGCTGAAATGTGGTGGAGAAATACTATTCTTTTCCTCTTAACTATGCAATATATAGCAGAAATCCTTTTCAGAAGAGATGGCCCTCTGCCTGTTAGCGTCTAAAAAGTGAGCCATCAGCATGCTAGCTTGCAACAAGCCTGGCTTTCAGCTGATGAGGTTTGATTTTCCTTTCTTTGTCATCTCTGGGCTTCAGACCCTCCATGCGCTGACACTTTCCCGTCTCTTAGTTCGCAATATACAGACTGTCCTACTATTTGCAAAGCAGTCACAGACTGCAGAGTTTTGCAGCTCTGAAAAAGTACATAAACATACAAGTAAGTATTCACAGGTCTGCTGCACACATTGCACAACACATCTGGAAGAATCAGCATAAGACAGACTCAAATGAATTCCCCATTTTGGTCCTGGTTTTGCCACGAACTGCTGCCCCGTGTGGCACTAACACACATGCACCTTCCAGTGCTCAACGCAGCTGCCTGTATGTCATGTCCTGAGAAGCCACAGCTGCAAGTGTGCACACACTGCTGCAACTGGAATGTTTGAGCCCTGCAGGCCTTGGAGTTGGCTAGCTAACTTTTACTTGCATGGGTCCCAGGATTTATCCATGCATATGTGACAGAGATAAAGGGACACTGGTTCAACGCTTGTGTCTAAGTATCCACAGGTGTAGGTAAACCTCAGACCACATGATTAATAAAAATGTTTCTACACATCTCTTTTCAAAAGACCAATGCTGTAATTATGTCTAACGTTCGCAAGACAAGCAGCCAAATGTCAGAAAAAAAACAACTTCTCTGTTTTTAAGAAAAATGCATTGCTTCTATAGAACATAGAGAATCTCCACTTAGCTCCTTCATTCATCACAAGCTTCTTTTACTTGTTTGCTTTCAGAATCTGTCTTCCCTGAACACATCTCTGTTATTTCAAAAATGGAATGCATACTGAGGGAGTGGTTATCTTATATGGACATCTTGACATAAGAAGCTTCTGAGTACTTGAAAAGTAACTGCGGAGAATGAATAGCAAAAGCCTCTCAGGTTTTTATTATTTATTTTACAAATTTGTTGATGCCAATTCTCTGAAAACAGTTAGAATCTTTTTAATTCTTTTTTCCACTGTACTGCTAATGTGAATATGCAAAGTTAAAAAAAGAGACAAATACTTATCAAAAAGCAGACTCAAACACAATACTTCAGAGACCTTACGAAATGAAAATGATACCAAACTCCAGCAGGATAAAACTGTGTGAGTAAGAGCAAGCAGAAATGACAGCAAAATCATGGGTAAGGTAAAATAATACTATACATCACAATTCACATGCACAACTACTTCAAGTACACTGGAAGAGATGAGAAATCTGGAAAGCTCCAAGTTAATGATCTGGCACACTCTAAACTAAGGTGCCACTTACCAGCACATACCATGAGTTTGAAATAATTCAACCTTCCATCTCAAAGGAAGCGGTAATCTTACATGTCTTAAATTTAAAGGCTTAACAAAGACAAAGACTAATTCAGAGCTACAGCTGAGCATGAGATCTTCCTTCCTTCCACAGGTGTTTTGTATGTTTAGCACTTGTTGCTCAGGTGTTTTGAGTATTTAATTCTTACACACAGAAATTCAAAACAGTAAAAGATAAAATCCACCCCATACTGTATCAACCTCCTGCTAAACTGTACATTCAGATACATGCCTTTGTCCTCATTTGTTTAAATCACAGCTTCACCATGCATTTGAGACTATTGTACAGCCAACTATGAAATGATCCTATTTAGCAGATTAAACACGTAGATGAGAGGAATGAGGTTAGAGAGGCATAAAAAGAAATTTTGCAGAAAGCTGTTCTGAGGAGTGAAAGGAAGCTCTTCACAGGGCTGAAAGGAGTCACCTCTTGGCTAATCAATTTGTCAGTCTGTAGCTCCCCTTGCTCAAGGGCCTCTCTTCTGTGTTACCTCCAGAGAACTACACTCCTTCTAGCAAATACATAATTTCATAAAATGCAGAAAGCAACACTCCCCTCTATCCCATGGTCTCAGGCAGTAAAAGCAGCTGTTTGTTCTGCTGCCTCATGTTTCACCCACGCACACAGAAATCAGGGATTTAATTTGCCCTTCCAAAAACTTATGCAACATGATCCAAGTATGCTGCAATTCCTGCTAATTTCTTTTAAAAAGCTCTTTTTTTCACCATCAGTACCACTAATGTACAGCCAGTATCTCCAAAATTGCTTGGGTCAAGATGTTTAAATTTTTTCCACAGAAGAAAAAAGGGACAGTCTGTGTCTCGGTAAATAAAAATACTAAGCATTGTCATTATTTAAAATAGAAAAAAAAACCCCAACTAATATTGGATTATGTATCACAGCTGATAAAAAGCCTGTCTTCTGATGTCTGAGAAGTCCTTGTAGTACGTATAAAGCAGTTGTTCTCACAGTTTTTTGTACAAGAAAGTTTCTCTCTCTACACCATATATCTGCTGCCTACCTTTAGGAACACACGTGGGAACTGTTTTCCCAGCCACCGAAAGTGAATATAAAGCACCATTCAAATTATTGTTTGTAGAGAAATTACTAAATACCATAAGATTTAAAGCTGCACTTTACTGAACACGTTTATAAACTGCTATTTCAAGCCATCCTGTTCACTCGCATACACTAAATACACTTGCATACACTTTTTACGAATGCAGGATCATTTAAGCACAATCCACATGTGTCTTTTTTTATTCTTTCATCCTTAGTCCCCAGTATTCCAATTCTTATGTTATATTTTAACAGCTTGTCAAAAACGCCATCCTCTTCCATCACCAGTACCACTGCAAAAACAATCTAGGGAAATATTTTTTACAGAGTAGTTCAAAAACTTCCTATGACGGTCAAAAGATTAAACATTGCAGCCTGACATACAAGGGTATTAAAAAAACCCAACCCACAATGCAAAGGCAGGAAGGAATGTGGTATATATTGAATCATCGATTTATTTTTTAAGAAGTACATCACAGCTATGAATAACGAGCTCTAGAAAACACTGAGAAACAAAAAGGAGAATAATACCCCACTGCATTCATTCCTGTGATAGCACAACACATGAACAGAACTACCTCAGCTACAATCTTCTCAGAAATAGGTCTCTTATGTATCATAGGAAATACCATTTCAGTAAAGTACCTGTCCCACAGAAGTACTTCAGGAAGGACTGCAGGTCATCACTTTTATATCTGAGCCTCAGTACTCCTTCACACTTACCGTTCTCACAAATGCCTGCAGAATTCCCACTTCCTAAATTAATGCATCTTATAAAGACACTGTTCTCTAAAAAACGTTTTAGAAGATAGGTGCTATTCTCTGAAAAAGAGTGTTTTAAAAATTGTCATGACAGCATGAGCCAAAGACGCAACTGCAACAATGAAATATGCCTGTAGACATGGTAGTCCAGCACCACTTCTAATCTTCAACCCCTCTTTACGAACACAAAAAGGGTCCCTGTGATATTCACCACCATGAAACTGAACTTTGCAATGAAATTCATTCATCTACCATTTACTTCATATTATGTTTTTGAATAAGTTGTTCAGGGAACAGGTCTTTGAATATTTTGTTTACCTTCACAATATGCAGAGTCCCCTTGGACAGAGAGATAACCATTCTTGCATTCACAAGTAGCTTTTGTGTTCCAGTTTTTGCACTCTGAATTTTCACCACATCTGTGTCCCTCTGCACAGAAGTTATGACCTAAAATACAAGGAACATGGAACAGGGTTTTAAAACATGTTTAGTTCAGATATTCAGATATTTGCATTGACTGTATCATTCAAAAACTGGCATTTTACATTCCAAATTCTCTCTACAAACCTAGTTGGTGCACACAGGCTTTTTGGATTTCTCCACCAATTCATTCTAAGAAAAACCATTTTCTTCGGAAAGATATTTGTATGACTGGTTTTATACAGGAGAAAAGACAACTCCAAAGCAGGAAGCAACAACAATTCATTAATGCTCCACTGAATCCATGTAGCATTAAGTCTCTGATTGTCAGGAAGTGCAGCGCTAACTTAGATCAAAAGGACAATGAAGTGTAATATAAAAAAAAAAAAAAATCCTGCAAAATTCTCTTATTATGCATAACCACATGTGCTTTTAGTAGACAAAAATGAGACATTGCACAAAACTGTACTGGTAGTCAAAGCAACCTCATACACCGCCTTGTAATTCTGTCATCAAAAACCAGCCCGATTGTTTCTACAGTTTGTAATTATTCCATGCATCATGTTTTACCGAGGAGAATTTTTATTAATCTCTCCTTTTTCCTTCACACAAATTCTCAGTAGTTTCTTTGTGAACAGTTTCTTTTATTCCATACAGTCATTTCTAGAAATAGGATGAACTTTCCCACTTCCTTCTGTAAATGTACAAGTGGCTGAAGTTCTTCCTTTCTGATTTTCAATATTTCTCAGAGACATGTCAACATCTTTCTCTGCTTAAGTCTAAAGTGAAAGTAATTGTAACTTCATCTCTAAGGGCACTCCACTGGAAGTTAAGAAATAACTTACAGAATTTGACAACAGAATTTTTTTTCCTCCCTCCACTGCTGTATGTTTTATGGATTTTCTCTATTAATATCCAAGAGTCGATTTCTATTTGCCTGAGATATGTAAGCAGTCATTTTGGTAATTCCTATTTTGTCTCCATTTTCTGTCCGGGAAGGAGGAAAAGCAGAAATCCAGACATACCATCATCTATTGGTATTCCAAATTGTGCTTATCTGAATACAAAAACAGTTTCTGCCAGTTCCGCCTGGTCATAAAGCAGCGAACTAAAAGTTCTAGTTCATTGATTATAAATTTCCTAAAATCCCCTAGAAACAACTAAGAAAAACACGACCCGGACTTCTAACGTCTAAATGTCAGATTTGGGTCTCTGTTCATATCCCTTGCTTCGATATCCTATTTTAATTTATTTTCACATACACACTTTAGTCTTCTACTAATTTAACACTCAGGTTGTGTCAGTTTAGTGCACTCCAAACTTACGCATCTGATCATCTGATGTTGAGCTCTGAGGTAATTTTTTTTAAATGTTAACACTTGTAGGCAAGAAGGACACTCTCAGTGTCAACATCCAATCCTACACTTAAACTTCAAATTAATTTTATTAACAGCCAAGGTACCTTCCTCGTGCTCAGTTGGCTCCTTCTTTCATTGTCATCCAGCTCGCGAAAAAGAAACAATTCCCTTAATGAAAACTTCAGTTATCCGTTCTAGTCTTTACTCATTTCACAGTCTGGTAAAAACAACTCAAGTATTCCAGATCCAGCCTTGTCAAGCCCAGGTACATCTTAGGCTGGCAAAATAGAGTGCCAACAGACTGCCTTTAGCCATTTATGCAATCACAGTATTTGACTTCTCATTTTCGCCTTTATAACTATAATTGAAACTGAACACTGGAACCCATCTCCTCAAACTTATCCATTCAGCATCTAATTTATGCTCCCCACGCAGGATTACTATTCTACTGGCATTCCAGATAACATCTAAGAGACAACAAGTTTTATAATATTTTCTTTGTCACTGTTTCCCCTAAGACTATGACATCCTAGTCTGTTTCCTGCTTCTCTAGAATAATAATTCTCATACACAGTATGAGCTTGATTTGATTTATTATTGGGTCAGAACCTCTGTAACATATCAGTGTATTAAGCTAGGCAATATAAAAATATCACATTGATTGTTACTCTGTCTCAGGGTATTTTGTTTATATTTAGTTCTGTTTCCCTCTCATCCAAACCTGTAAAAAAAATTTCATCTTTCTCAGCATGTTTTAGTTACGAGAGTGCTGGTACAACTTTCAGCACCAAAATTCTGTTTCTAGGCTCTTTCTACCGCAGTGAGTCAACATTTTACCTTACGACAGCTCATGGCAAATTTAAGGCTTACAATCAGCCAAACTGATGGCTTCTCAGAGTTAACTCTCATCACAAGTCCCAAGTCCCAGACCAACCACTCTTCTCTAACAGCACTTTCTCCCAAGCACAAGCCAATGATTTATTTTCAATATCACACCGCAGCCCTGTGAATCCTTCATTGTTTATTTGTCACCTCTGAAATTTATCTGCAGATATGATGGCTACCATAGCTATCCATTTTTTGGCACAAGAGCTGTCACCTGTTTTTTAAAAATTCTCTGGAAAAACCTGCATTGCTTTTGTTCCCTTTATCTATTCAAATATGAACAGTCTCCATCCAGAATCAGGTTTTCAAGCTTGAAGGCTATTAAAATAGCATTAAATTTAAAATTTTATATAATTATTTTAATATCTTTTATATTTAAATAATAAGTTTAATATTTTAATATTTAATTTTAAAAATTAAATTAAAAATTAACACTCCAGTTCTGTAACTTTAGAAAATAAAGGCTCTAAAGGACATTTTATTTTTCTCCTGTCATTAGGAATACGCAATCATAGACCATCTACTACATCTCTAGATTGCCTTGACATTTATTATTATAACAGACCTGTGAAACACTGTTTCCTATCTGTTAAAATTGCTGTCTAGAAGTGAATTCACTTTACTTTCCCATAGCACTTCAGCAAACTTGTTCAATACCTCTGTCAGTGGATAGTGGAAGTCATTCCTGGTAAGAGCACGCATCGTGCTACAGCATTTTATGTTAGCAAGCTCTTACAAAACAACTGTAATTTAAGGTTAACCAGCAGGAAAAAAATGTACTTGATCAAACAGAAGAGCAAGGGTTCACCCTGCCTCTGTCAGAAAAAGCACACCATTGCTTGGATCAGAGGCTTTTCCAAGTACTTTTGGTTTTTGCAGCAGAAATGCAAAATGAGCACTTCAAAACAGCCAAAAGATGCGTATCAAGGAAGTGTGGTTCTTGGATTTCTTCGGCATTGGTCTCCATTCTCCCCAGCTGGAGTTTTGGAGCCAAATATCTGATTTTTATTAATTCTTTGGTGCGAAAGGGATCATAGGATTCCTAAAGATACCTACAGAGATGCCAAAACCATGTGCTGATACTGCAGTGGGATCTCTAAATTTCAGATGGGTGGGAGATAGCAGAGGCCATGCACCCCCACTGCCCAGCCAAAATAGCAATTCATTCAGAACACTCAGCAGTCTTATCTGAGACAGTCAGCTCCTCTCTAAATATAAGAAATGGCTTAAAATGGAATCATCACATCTCAGCAAGCAGGTAATTGGAGAGGATTTAACAAAACTACAGAAAATCTTAAAACAGTTCTGATAATCCTAACTAATTTCAGGCCAGCACAGATGACAAGGCAAGTATGAATTAAAATTACACATGAATGCATTCAGAACAGATGCCAGAAACCATTTGCCCTACACACACACACACAATCATAAATGTTCACAACAGCCCTTCAAAGTCATTCAAAACACAATTAGATAGTACCAGGCGAATTAAATATTGAAGAGTGTGTTTAGATTTTTGATGGGCCTGATGACCTCTGTTTGTTCCCCCAACATTTCTGATAACATTACTCTCTTTGTTTATCAAGGCTGCTGAAATGTTTGCTCCATCTTTTTCTTAAGAAATACAGGTTTCTTTCTACTTCATTCTGCCTATAGAACTACCACTAATAAATGTACTAAGACACTTAGGAAAAGAACCAGACACACACTAGCAGACATAAAACTATCACTTCTGCAGCATCAGGAACTGCACAACTGGCTAGGCCTTAGTGGCCCCAAGTCAGATATCTCAAATTAAAAATTTATTCCATTTTGGGACACCTGAACATTGCTCTTATTTTTCCAAGCAACGTTTTCCAAGTTGTGGCTCCCAGAACCTGCTTTTGCACAGCAGCATGCTAAGCTGTTTTGTGCTGTCATCCAGTTTTTTACATACCTAACATATTTGGTAATTGGCATAATTATTGATTGTAAAATGCAAGAAGTCATTCAAGACTACAGGTGCAATCAATACATTTTAGATCCGTATCTCCTCTTGCTGTTTACGGCCAACACTAATGCGTCTCTCCTTGTTTCTGAGGGTTTCCTTATAACTTCTGCACTGTTTCCTATACTTCTTACAATAGCCTTAGCTGTTCATATCAAAAACTGTAAAACCCTTGTTCTCTTGCTGTTCAAGAAGATATTCTTCATTTCACTGTTTCACATTTAGAGACTTCTTGATAAAAAAACAAAAACTGTCATAACGTTTCTGTTAAAAAGCACCAGCAATGTTCAAAAGTCTAAGGCAGTTTCAACCTCAGAATCTTTTCTACTGTTAGGATTTAACCCCACAGTTACAATATAAATATGTAAGGTAAATCTGAGGTAGAAGTCATAGAAAAGTGTTAGAATTTGCATTACCAATAATACCTTTCCATGATCTGAATCAGTTTTTAATGAGTCATGTGCAAAGCAGCACTTTGAACAGCAGCTTTTACACCTTCAGAGACTGTGGTCCCAGAACTCAGTGGTGTGACATAAAACAGCAACTTCATACATTCTTTCAAGCTGCTCCATAAATGCAGAGCTTATTACACAGTGCTTATCTGTGTGCAAGAGAATAATGGTAACTATACAGGCTGACAAGCTTAAAAAGAATTCTTTTTTCAGACAGAAAGCTCTTCTAAATCCTAAGTAATGCTACAACTATGTTTAGAAATAAACTAATTCATATTTATCAACTGCCATTAAATCTTAATAAATCTAAAACCTTGAAATAATTCCTACCTCACAGCAATAAATGGGAAAAATTCAATTTCTGAAGAGACAAATCTCAGTTTCACAGCCAGGTGGGAAGAGGTGAGAAACATGCACAACTGAAGAGCCTTCTCACCCTCTAACTGAAAGACTAAAAACCTCCCCAAAACAAAACAAAGCAGCACAAAGAAGGGTGGCAGAAGCTCCATTCTTAGATTTAAATGTTGCTCTCAGCTGTAAAATGTACACTTCACCTCCTCAATAAGATTCTCCCTTTCCTCCTAACAAGTGTCAGAAGTCAATCTAAATCCATCAGTCCCAACATATTATAGGACAGCAAATAATTATTTTCTCTAGAAGCAAAACCGCTCTCACTACTTCATTATTTCATCACACTCTTTCTTTTAAGAACAGCACCTCTGAAGTTGCTAATGCTGTTAAGGCTATTTTTACGTATTTAAAATTGTGAGCATAATAACATAAAAATTCTCTCATGAAATTTTATTTAACTCATTCATGCAAAAGAGGAAAAAAAATCCACTCTTTCAAAATTATACACTGTCTTTGGCAAGGAGAAAAACAGCTAAGGGGAACAATAAAACACTTTCATGACACTATTTTTTGTATTAGATTTGTCCCTGGGCTATAAAAAATGTAGCCGGCATGCTGTAAGAAAAATGAGTGATTCTCAAAAGTAGTAAAAATATATTTCCTGACACGATTCTTTGTGAAACTTGAAAATTAACTAAATTTTCTGTAAGCCTAAAAGACAGTTTAATAACACCACATTGTCCTGCTGGAAAGTATAAAGTGGCCACATAGTTTAAGCAGACATTTATATTAAAGCACAGATATGAAAGGAAAAACTGGATATACCCTACAGAACAGTCAAGGATAGATACCATATACAGATGTGGTGAGGTCCTTTTACACATTCAGTACATCAAACCTCAAAAATAAACTGTCATTTTAAAGCAGAGCTTTTCCATACTACTCTCACCTTGCTGTACACCTCACACGATCATTTTCCTGAAATCTAGAAACTGCCTCTTAGCAAAATACTATTACATTTTGCTATACTGTAAACTCTTGTAGCAAACTTGAAGAAGAGCAGGCATTATTTGCTATCTTTACCTTTCCTACCATTTACAAACAATAATGACTATCTAGGAAGCACACCAGTTCTGTACATAACAGTATTCAACTCTGTTCTTTGCTGACTCACAATCTCCATCTCCATAAACACCACGGATTTGTATTTTACCCTGCATAACCCATGGCACTTATGTACTATTGTGGTAAGTACCACAGAAATCACTGAGGAGGGTACAGTCTCATACCACAGCACCATGAAGATTTTGTATTTCTCGGTGAGTTTTTTCCTTCTGTTGATCCGAGGGGATATTTATCCTTTCATTAAATGGAAATTCCTTTGCTGCAGCTAGAAAAGCACAAGATGCAAGCCTGTCACCCTTGCTCAATTCAGCAAGTATATTCTATAATTCTACAGAACATGAAATTCAGTAGAAGTCCTCTGTTTCCACAACTAATAATACTAAAGACAACACACACTGATACAAAGCCCAGAACCTACCAGTCACTAACACACACTGATAAACCTAACACAATAATAATGTTTTCATTTAACACTGCTAGTAAATGCTTGCTAAATATTCTGTTGAATAACTTAAGGCTTAGCTAAGGGCTAATGCAACAAATTATCTGCATCATCATACATATAATGTGAAATTTGCATATGATGTGCAAATGATCCATGCGACCTTCCAACAAATAATTTTGCTTATTCAGGACAGCGATTATTACAATATGTCTTCCTTACTACTTTGGCTTGGACAAAAAAAAGCTGAATATCGTCTCTGAAAGAAGTCATTTTTGCAAACAAGAGAAGCAATCTATCCTTTCCCAGCAAAGTATATGTTGGCACAGGACAGGATCAGAAATAGCCTGCTTGCCATATCAGAGAGCAACTGCTGGCTTGATAAAACCCATACCAAATATGGAATTCTTAATAAATATCCATTTCTAACAACAGCACATGATAAAATTATATACTACCTCTTTGGGCTGCATGCAACTGAAGCAAAAGTGTCAAGCAGCATATATTCTACTTCAAGATATAAAAAGCAACTTAGGAGTGCTAAATTGAATTTACGCCTTTGTAAAGTTGACAAAATTAATCATATCTTTAGGCATAATTTTCAAAAGAATTTTAAAAAGCAATGATGAAATACAAAAGGAGGTGGTACTGTTTTAGCAGTCAGCTAAAGCAGAACTGAAGTGGAAGTTTAATGTATCAAATTGAAAGCATCACGTACCAGAATTCCTAGGAAGGAAAAATACGATTCCTTCCCTTGCCTCTAGAGACCATCACATAAATATAAATATTCATCTTACATTATAAATAATGAGTCCAGTTTGGGGATGAATATTTTTAAAAAGTACCTATCACTAACAATAACATGGAAGTGAATAATTACGGTACTCATCTTCCATGAACTTTGAAGCTTTCATATTTCTAATCCTTTTAAGTAATGAATAAATTTTTTTCAGTACTGCACTACATCAAACTGGGCCATCTGTTAAGAAGTATTATTAAGACATCGAGCCCTCTGAGGGACAGAGAAGCAACATTTACTGCTTGCTTAAATAGTTGCAGATGTTTCTAGAAACTACTAAAAAAAATTAATGTGTATATTCTTAGACCATTACCCACCAGGCAGTCTCAAACGTGCTGGTCCCTGCAACCACATGCATGTGTTTTTAAGTTCAAGGCCTAAGTAAATATTTAACCATGCATATTTACTAATTAATATTTACTGGCAGAGGGAGAGATTCAGAGCCCCTCCATTGCCATCTGCAATGGCACTGGAGGAATTCATATGCAGGCAAGACAAATATTCCAGCAGACCTCAATAACCATCTAAGCCTGCAAATGTCTAACACTCATTTGGCACACCTCTTGCTCAAAATTTCTGAGATGCATCACTGAAGGCTGACATGTGAGTCCTGAGAGACCAGGCTCCCCTTCGCTCAGCTGAGACTCAGCACCAAGGGAGAGATGAGGAACAGAGGTACAACACATATGGAATGATTATTCACCCATAATTCACTGATTAGAACACATTTTAAGAAGAAAGCTTGTTCAAGTTTCTTAACCTTGTGATACCTGCATATTCCTCATTTAAGGGGATTTCCTCAACCAAGATTTTAGTTATGGCTTGTTCAGCCTGGTCCAGCCTACAACCAGGACTCACAGGGCTGAAAGGAAACAAGCAAGAGGAACCTGCATCTCAACATCCCAATGGAAGGAGGAAAAAAGGGGTTCTGGGCTCTAGGGTTAATTTTTCAATTTTTGTTTTGCACTGGTATTATTTTATTGTCCAGCTTAATTCATTAATTAGTCCTGAGAGTGCTCAGATCTAAATCAACCTCCTAATATCCATCAGACTAAAATCTTAATGTTGTTTTTGCGATTTTAAAATACAGACCTCAAAAACATATTTTCAAAACCCTGCAGTTGCAAGTTTAAGCAACAAAATATATTTCTTTTTCAAATACGACATCCTTTTAATAGGACTTTTTAGAAGATATTGGTCCCTTTCTCTCCGAGCTCTTCCTTTTCTCCCTCCTCCCAATTCAGAGCAATTACAGCTTTATATCTGGTAAGTCTTCTAATCAAAGGAGTATCACAGACTAGTTTTAGAATCATGCTTATAGAGGTACTTAATATCCCATTAAAAAGGAATTGTTCCTTTCAATGTATTCCCCTCTTGAACCAACAATCTACATTCCTTCCAAGCTGGCTTACCTCTACAAACACTGCAACATTGGTTCTCTGGAAGAACGTGATCCTTTTCTGAGCAGTTCAGCGGGGGACAAGTCTCTGTTACTTTTACTAAAACTCCATTCTGAAAATAAACAACATTTTTAAAAAATTACATTGGTGAAAACACATGCAGTGGCAAGGATCACATACTTTTCTATTTACAGCACTAGTAATCTCCAGTAACAACACTGGTAAATTAGCAAGAAGCAAGTTAAATTCATTTGTTTCACCATAACATCAAATCTAGAGTAATCTACTGTGCATTTCTCTGCCCAGCATCAAAATAAAATGATTAAACAACAAGGCACGTCAGCTCAAAATTCTACTCTAGTTTTACTAAATATGTAGTCTCTAAGTGTAGTAGTCTCCCTTCAGAGTATTTGAAGGAATTAAAGAATTTAACTCCAAGTTAAAGACAGTCTTCCTGCTTTCTGCAAGTCTGAGCTTTATTCCTCTTATTTCACAGTCTACATACTTCACTGATAAGTTATTCAACTCCAATATACACAGCAAGACCAGTATTTTCAAGTGTTGTGTTGCTCTGTCATGTCCAATTACAAGAGTCCTTTTTTTAGAATTACTGACCACCTTATTTCCAAAACTAGGTCCTTCAGAGAAGAAAGCTCATCTTGAGATATCCCTATAGGAACTGTGTGTAAAATCTGCTGTGTAAGATCAAGCTAAAGATGTTTCTATGATTTTGATTTCTAGATTTAGAATATGACTGTGATAGGAGGTCTAGCTACTGGTAGAAATTTTCTATAATCATAGACATGGAGCCTTCATGGGGAGATTTTTGCACCAAATTTTACTCTATCTTCTTCCCATCCAGCAGATCAGCCTCACTGTATCTCCAGACCAAACAGCTCTCCAGCTCTTTAGTTTGTTGTTCCTTAAAATCTTGTCCCAAAATAGCCTCCTCTTTTACCTTATCGCCCCCTCCAGTCATTTTTAGACCATAATTTACTTGTTCAGCACTCCTTCTTCAGCTATGCCACCACTGAGAACTGGCAAGTGGAGCAGAAATCAACAACTATGATTTTTGCTCAGTAGGAACCACAGTAACTACCCCAAAGGACTGTCCATACCTGAGTTATCTCATTTTCCAAGCTGTGAAACTCCACTAGGAAAGCAGGCAGCCTGCTACATTGCCATAACACCTTTTTAACATTAGTCCAGTCCCCACTCCTCCCAAAATATTTTTCATGACATCTCAGATGGCAGAATGAAAAGGTGGAATAAGAATTTCTGCTTTCCTCAAACAAAGAAATTCCATTTTCCAGCTATCATGATTGCAGAGACAAGTTTAAAAATACGATCCAAACACATCTAGGGCTAGGAAAGCAGAGAAAAACCAATACCAAAAAACAGACAAAACTATATTAAAGCCATCATTGTAATAATCTGAGGGACCAGACACGTGACTTCGAACAGAGGATATTGAAATTACCTGTGAGTCCACCTTGTATGAAGAAACACCCCAGTGCAGAAGCTTCCTTTCATACCTACACAACAATGCGCCACACCACGCCAAAGCACTGCCTCAGGTGCCAGAAACCAGCACAGGTTAAACCTCTGCTGGTCATCAGCCTAGCCACTTCACCTCACCACACCAATTCAGCTATGTCCCTCCAGGCTCCAGAAGGAGCTCCCACAGCATCAAGCTGCCCTACAGACTTAAGAAATGCTTGCTGAGTCTACAAGGCACAAATGATGTACCCGAGGTGCCCAGCAGGACTCAGAGCTGAGAAGTACAGCCGACCCAGGGAATGCAAATCTGACCATTCTGCAATCACTGCCCGTCACTGCCCTTGACATTACAGTCTTAAGGCTAAGCAGGGCCAACTGCCTTTACTCACAAGTTGCATCAGCTGCTGTCATGAAAAATAATGCTAAAAAACCCCACGGCATCTGCTTTTCTTATTTATTGTAAGAAAACGCAGCTCCCCACAGCATCACAGACAGCACACATCATCAGAGCAAGTGCCACAAGAACAGTGAAGTTAATGGAGGTGTTAGATCTCCTCCTGATCTCACTTCCACAAGGGAAAGGGAAGAATCCCCCATAGTTGCCTTTGCAGCTGCAGGATCAAAGGTGATAAAAGAACCAGACACTGAGCCATCACTTACTACCACATTATCAAACAACCAGCTAGAAAAGCTCCAGCTGAAACTCATTGCCTCATTAAGCTCAGACAAGACAATTGCCGCAGAAAGAGTAAAGTATGTCAGCATACGGACAAAAAGTGTTGGCTGTCAATAAATCTTGCCAAAAAATATGGCAAGTAATGGTATGAAAGTCAAATGAGTGTCAGGATGAGTCAAAAAGCTAAAGACAAATTTAATCCAAGCTCACAGCTTCTTTACTGACGCACAAGGAGATTAAAGAACACAAATTGAGAATTCCATTAATTTAATGACAGTAAGATTTTACTTTCTTAAGTTTTCCATTTTCTGCAGAATTTGCATCTTGGGAAAACAAATTAAACTTATTTGTAATTAAGTTTTAAAACAATTAAAACATTTCCATGTTGAGTATTCTTTGAGTTAAAATCAATTTGTTATAAACTAGTACAGATCCAATTATAAGAATTATCATCATCAGATTTCAGATTTTATCCACTGAGATAAGTAAGAAGAGTTCACACTTCAGAATTACTGCTTCAGGCAGCCTTAGAAAAATTACTCCTTTTTATATTCAATTCACATATGTAGCAATCATAGAATGTGAACAGAAATAGATGTCAAAAAGACTTTTTTTTCTGGAATAAGTATATCAAGCTTCAGTTGTGACATACAATCCACAAAGAATGAGATCTGGAGTCAAAAATTTACAACAAGATAATTAAATTTCTTGTAATTACAAAGGTAAGTACATAAAGAAAGGATTGGATGTAAGCCTAATCAGTGACATGCAGTGAAAATCTGAACAACAAACAGCTCATCTCACATGATCGGCTTTGAAAATTAATAGCAAGATTTCAGATAAGGTTATTTTGGTGGGGTTTTTTTCCTGTCTGAATTTAGCTGTGCTCTGGTTCCAGCCAGGACAGGGTTATTCTCCGCAGGAGCCAAGAGGGGCATGTCCAGGACAGGAGCTTATTTTACGCCACCTCACTCTGAGGTGGGGCTGGTGGGGTTGGAGAGGGAGCAGTCAGGTATTGTTGTTCCCTGTGAATCGATCACCTCTTCCCTGTACCCTTTGTCATTAGTATGTTGCTGTTATTGTTTATTTTCTTATCTCCTTGCTGATTCCAGTAAATTGCTCTTATCTCAACCCGTGATCTTTACCTTTTGTGCGTCCGATTCTCCTCTCCATCCCACCCAGGGGAAGTGAGAGAGATGTGGTTTCAGTGAGAGCACCACATCTGGGAATATCATTCCTAAGCCACAACAAGCTGTTATTGATCAGTCTCTTAGGATAAAGTTTCAAATAGCAGCCTTAGTTGTCACCCTAAGAAGCACATCGTCCCTTATCTTTAAAAAAAACTTTTTAGCCAGCCTTCCTGAAAGCTGTGGGCCCTGTCCATCTTGTGTGGCACTCTGTGACTGCCTGCTCCCAGCATTAATGAAGAGGCATTTATTTTTGTACCCTTTGCTGTCAAGCATGTCATCTGTTTATGAACAGGCATCACCTCACTCACAGGCAGCTAAACAACTGCAAATTCCCACTCCAACAAAAGTTATAAAAATCTCTCCATTGACTTTCAATGGCCCACATCACCACACCGGTGAAACACACAAAAAAACCCTAAACAAACCAACAAATAAAAAAATCAAACACTTATTCAATGCAGAAAAGTGCAGTTATCAAAAGCTCATACACACTTGCATTTTCTGGCCTTCCCACCACAAGAGAGAGATGGAACAGCTGGGGACAGATCCGTCATGAGCCATGAGGATAAATAATAGACTGGAGCATCTCACAGCAGGAAAGGCTGAGAGAGCTGGGCCTGTAGCCTGGAGAGGAGAAGGCTCAGAGGGGATCCTACAGACACATATAAATACCCAAAGGGAAGATGTGAAGACGATGGAGCCAGGCTCTTCTCAGTGGGGCCCAGTGGCAGGACCAGGACCCATGGGCACAAATTGAAACACAGCAGGGCCCATCTGAGCATCGGGAAACACTTCTTCACTGTGAGGCTGCCCAAGCACCAGCACAGACTGCCCAGGGAAGCTGCGGAGTCTCCATACTAAGAGATATTCAAAAGCCATGTGGACATGGTCCTGGGCAGCTGGCTCCAGGTAACTGCTCAAGCAGGAAAGTTGGACAAGGTGACCTCCAGAGGTCCCTTCCGATCTGAACTGTTCTGTGATTGTTAGAAATACCTGTGTGCTCATTTTGTCATTGTAGATTCATCTAGAGAGTGTTTGTGGGCAGGATTCCAGCTGGGAATGGTTGTTCATGAATAACATCTGTGCTTATGGTTAAGAGGATGTGCATCATAAATATTTTTAGTCTGGATTAGTTTTGAAAAATTAAAAAAAGGTCTCTCAGCCTGATAAAGAAAATCTTTGATCCAGCCGGATCCATCAACAGTAGTATTATTTTTGTTAGATGGAAAAACTATAAAAGTTAAAAGCCTCTTAATCTTGGATCAGCACCTATGCAAACAATAAGGAATCTATCTTCAAATAAAAATTAAAATGTGAAATTTCAACTTAATCTTTTTGACATTACTCCACTTACAAATACATCCTCCTTTACAGACACAAAGATTTTTAAGCCACCTTTATCAACACTACTACACTGACAGTAGATGTGTACCCTCCACTATATTCCTTCATGGATCAGCAGCTTTTGAAACTTGATGTCAGTTTTTCAAGTCTGGAAAGTTAAACCGTATTAAATTTTGTATGGTCCTCCCCTATGATAAAGTCCTTCATTTATGAATACAACACGTTGTCCACACAGGACAGAAGACAGTGACACAGCCCCAGTTTGACTCATCACCATTCATCCTTCACCTAGTGAACATTCCTAACTGAGGCAGTAGACAAGTAGGTCAGATTTAGGAGGTCATGCTGAAGACATATTGAATGAACCTCCTGCATGGAGACACAGAAACAGATGAAAGTACCCTCTTAAAAACTCTCCCCAGGCCAGTGAGGTTTAATATCTTCTTGAAGCACAGTTGTGGAAAAAACTTCAGTTTGTTGGGGTTTTTCTGAAGGCACGAATCAAACATTCTTTTACAGTGTCACATTCACAGATGCCATTTTGAATATTTATCAATACTGCCCATTAAGATACAAATACCAACTGCAATGTTACTGTAATTAACACTGCTGTATCATTTTCCTTTAACAATAAGCAAAATACAAAAGCTGTTTTCATTATTTTACTCACTCCTAATGACACATATTTGATGGTTGGTATTTGCTTTTAATCTTCGTGAATGTATTATCATACTCCTAATGGTGAATATAACGCTCTTATTTATAGCACGGAGAAGTTCCATAGACATAATTCAGATCACTCTCTCTGGTTTCACTTTAATGTGAAAATACTCCTCATTTTATACACGTACTTCCCCTCTCAAATAAACATTCTATGTCATATTATAAATAACAGGCATCTTAGTCTGCCTTCCAAGGCAACGACCTTGCCCACGTATTTGTATACGCAGTGCTGAGCACCCCATACAGTCAACAGCAACAACAGCAAAGTAATTCTGCATAACAAGCTGTTTTCACAACATCTGCAACCAGTTATTGTCCATTTCCATTAGTGAACATAAAATTGCTACTCTGTACACTCAGCTCCAAGCACAACAATAACCAGATCACTGTAATCTTTTCCAATACGCACATTCACCAACACTCCCTGAACGGATCTAACACAGCCTCTGTTCACCCGTGTTCTTAAATACCGACTGTCGTAGTCCCAATGTTATGAATTTGCCAAGAAAGACTTCAGTCCACTCCAATACTCAGTAATTTACCTCAATCATTAGAAGAGCTATATATAGTTTAAATAATACTAGGGGAAATATAAAGTAACTCATGCAATATAACAAGAAGGTTGCTTCAAATTTCAGCAATTTGGCTGAAATAAGTAATTTGCTCAAGATGCTGTTACTTTTTTTCTAAAGCTCATGAAAGCAGAGATAAGAAAAAATATCCTTCCAAATAATTTTGCCCATATTTTTCTTATCCTGCAAGGGTCATATTCCTGCCTTGTTTTTGTATTTGTGGCTTTTACTGACTTCGAGGTCACCTTTTCAAGACAACAGATGTCACATTTGCATGAAGGAAGCCTAAAGAAATGCACTAACTTTTCACTGTCATTTCTGAACACCACAGATACATTTAAAATCAGGAAAAGTTTATACAACTGAAACTTACTCGACATTCCCTGCAGCTCTTGGTTAACACTCGTTGACCTTCTGCTAGCACTTTGCCTCCATAGATACACTTGGCTGTAATTCGAGAGAAGGAGGGAGATTAAAAATGAATTGAGTCAGTATTCAAGCAGCAAATAAATACAAGGTGTAACACAAAAGTAAAACCAGTATTCACATACACTGAAAAAAAATGAATACATTAGAAATGTGATGCATTTTGCTTTCATCAGAAGTCAGTATCACATATAATTACAAACGAAGTAGCAAACAATAAATTCATTTTAAGAGAAAGCAGCCTCTTTACCCGAACAAAAGAGAGGGAATAGGAGCATAAACCCTATGTCCTGGACTAAACCATTCAATAGAAAATATGTTCACTACTGACATCATGTAGAGTAGCTACAGTATTTGTGTTACTAGATGTCCTCATGACTCACTTCAAGAACTGGAGACATTTATTATCGTACCGTTCACCATGAGAATAATATAAGCACAGATTTCAATTAAGCCTTCACATTTTTTGTGGGCACCAAGGTGAACTCTTCAACTTGCTCGAGGACTGCACGAACAGATTAGATGCAGGGAATGACTGTACCGAATCAACAAACTGCAAAAATCTATTTCAGGAAAATATTCTTCAAGCACACATGAAATACGCAGATTTCTCAGGAAACTGAGAGCTTCTACTACAAAATTCTTGTCCTAAGTTTTGACTCTTCTGCCAAGAAAGTGGCTCCACAAATGAACCAACAGACTGGAACATGTGATCATTCCTCATTCACTTCAAGGCAAACTCAACTAGCTCAGGACAACAGCCACCATGAAGGCGGCAACCTGCATCAAGGCCAAGTACCAAACAGCTTGGTCAATTATGACCAGAATTATCACAGTCCCCATGCAACTACACGTCTAAATTCCAATTCCAGAGAAGGACAGTAAATCCATCAATTAAACAGAACAGCTGGACTGTTATGATCTCACACAAATAAAGTACCCACTATAAAAGCACCCTACATTATGAGCCAGATCAATGCTAAACACTGATAAAATAACTTTCTGCTGGGGCATTTCAGCTCTTTCTGTACTTGGCCAGTAAAAGTCTGACCTATGACCCTGAAAGGAAAGCTAAGAGGTGTGAATCCTACGTTGCAATTGAACAGAGGTCTAAAAGTCTGCAGAGTCAAGCCACATGCACAGTGCAAGTGATCAGAGCAGTGTGTTCTCAAAAGACACACGCTATCTAGGGCTGTTTTACCTCAATTTCCCTCCTGAGTACCCAGGTAAGGGAAGCACTCACAGGTGCAAGTGTGTCCCCCTTACAGGTGATGCCAATAGTTCCACAGCAGCAACTGTCATAACTAGATTGACTCCCAAATTTTAAGCAGAAGAGACTGCTAGATCAATCTTCATGAACCTTCAGAAATAAATTTGCTTCTAATGACTCTTTGTGAAAATGCTCGTTTCTTAAAAAAAAAAAAAAGAATGATTTATGATTTTCAGGATAACTCAGTTTTCATCATCACTAAAGCATTTAAAAACAGGCTTCTTCCTTTTGGTATCCTAGTTTTCTCTGTTTTTCAAAAGCTGCCCTAGTTTTGACTTGTTGTGATCTCACTTCTGAAGAAAACTTCAGATGAGGAAGCTTCGTTTAAATTAGGAATCCCAGAAACTATTTTTAGGAGAATGTGAACTAGAGACATTTCCTTTTTCTTTCTGTCTGTTCTCCTGACATGACTGCTTTTAACAAAAGAATGGACACACCGGAAAGCAAGTTAATGTACGATTCAGAAAAATGATATTTAAAACAAAATTATAGTCTTTTGCCAAATATTATTTGAAATGCTAGCACAAGGTGGCAGGGATCAAAACTGAACTGCCTGGACCCCTTAACACATCAGACATTAGAGCTACTTTGTTCATTAACCCTTAGCTAAGATGGGAGCGTGTTCAGTAACCCAGCCATTCAATAATCCCAAGAGACGGCAAATTACAACTGATGGTTCTATCAGAGCTAAATAGAAAAAGCACAGAGAAAATAACACCTGCAGTGCAGCTCTTCGGAAAACCTCTGCAATTACTACTATCTACCTAGAGGTGACTAACCGTGGTCCTAGCACATCATTTTGTCAAGGAGCTGGCATTTACAATCAATTTCAATCAACTTCCATACATCTCTTCCCACTGACTGACATGCTGAGTTCTTGTCAGAATAACGAGTCAAGTTTGTGCCAATCACTGACAAAAGGCAAGTTTGATTGTTCATCTTCCCATTACAAATAACAGGAACAGTTTACTCATGAGGGTATACACTGAATCTACAATTTTGTGCCTTACAATTTATGTCAGATTGTGACTCTTGTGCCTACATCCAGTTTCATGAAAGAACTTCCTAGACTTTCAACATTACAAATAAAAATGTTTTGAGACAAAATAATAGAGGCCAGCATGGCCATTTTACCACCCAAGTACTCTATTCATGAACATCTTTTAGTATGCAGAATATTCATGCTGACATACAGCCAAGAGAAATGAGATTACATAAGAAACAGGAGCAAGTGCAAGATCACAGCTAAAGGATATTTGTGCACAGAACTAATGAATTCAATGATTGAAGAAGGGTGACAGAATGCTAAAAAATTGTTATTATTTTCCTAATATATTCCAAAATAATTCCACATCTCTGTCCTAATAAATTATTGAAAAGCTCATGCATGAAGTTTATTCATCTTCCAGAACAGATCAGGGGAAAGAGAATTTGTGCTTCTTAAGGTACAACTGGCATTAGCATACAGCTAAAATTTTCATACATAAATTGTCTTTGTTCCTTGTACTACTATTAAAGTAAAGAATATTGAATATTCCTTCCATGAACTTTACTTAACAGCTTTGCTTCCCAGAAAAAGGAATTGAAAGCTGACAATAACATGGATCACAAAATTTACTTAGCTTTTCTTTCTTCTCATTAATTTATTTGGAAATTAATTACAGCAAACTACAACTCCACACAGTGATACTAAGCCAGAGTCTGATATTCTGTCATGTTAATTTTAAAGAACAGCCTTTTCACTTGAAATAAAAGATAGGCAAAAGGATAACAGCTCAGTTAGTTACTCATCACAAAAGGAAGTTCTGACCATAGGCTTGATGCTTCTCAACATCAGCAGGAGATACAAACTGGAGCCAAATCAGTCTTCCCAGCCCCCAACAGGATGAATAATTTTACACTAACAATAGGTAAAAATAGTACCTCAGAAATTTGCAATGCTTGTTCATTTCTCAGCAATTATTTATCTTCTTCTTAAATCATGTTTGCCAGTATGACTCAGGTTACCTGAATTAACAGGACCTCTGAAAATCATTACAAAATGTGCCTGCTGCCAGGACAAGTTTAACTCCGCTGAAATAGAAGGCAAAACTGCGAGGTTTGTGTGATGTACTCACCCTTGCACACTTTGCAGCACTGACTTTCCACGTGCACTGGGAGAGCATCAGGAGGACATTCAAGAGGGGGACAGGACATCCTTCGGCATTCCACAACTCCACTCTAAGCAAAGGGTTTTAAGACAAAATTCAACTACTGCTGCTGCAATTAGTGAGTATTTTATACAAAACACTAAAAACTATTTAAGTAAATGAAAATAACATTCTGGATTACAAATCCATCCTTCAGTAACAAATTTAATCCCACCCAACTACAAAATGAATCGAAGCGCAGCTGAAGGTAAACTCGCTGATCTTGATACATATTACCAGTTTTACCCCCCATTCCTGGAGCAAAATGCATTAACTGGAAAACCTAAGTCAAGAACCTAAGCCCTGTTTTTCTGTAGGCAGTTCCAATCATCTTTGAGATTTTTAACAATCAGGCTTCTATTTTCCTGAGCAAACAAAGGCTCTCTTCAGATATTTATCAAATAATTTCAAAGATACAAGTTTTACTACTAATTCTCTTCCTGTTCCTTGTATTTTTCGGTCTGATAAATGCTGAAAACGAATCTGCAAGTTGTTACCATGCAAGATGCAACTAAGCATCTATGAATACTATTAAGATAATGCCTCCTTTTTGAAAAAAGTACTGCAGTGAAAACAATTCCAAACCAAACACAGACAATGCCACCCCTTCACCCCAAAACCACAAAGTCCTCACATCTATAATTAGAACAAATTAGAAAGCATTGTCAAGGGAAAGCAGATTTTATGTATGAAGCTTACAAATAAGCAATGTCAAAATTTTATTTATTTTACCATTTCCCTCTCTATTGTCCATATTGCCACTAGATGCATACTAAAAACATAATAATTCTCAGAGTGAACATTATGTATTCAAAGGCCATTTTCACATTTTCATTAGATCCTATCCTTGAAACTCCTCAGAAATTCTTACTTTGCATGTACAATTCCTGCAGTGATCATCTTCAACCCATGAGTCTTTGTCTCTGTAGATCAATCCATTTACTTGACAAGTCTTCTCACAATGACAGTCTTCCAATTGACTCAGCCTTGTTTCTGCATAATTTAACTATAAATGAAAGTAACTTGATGAGATTTCTGCAATTCAAACACATGACTTAAAAAAGCAAAAACCAGTGTACTTATTTTTAGCCAAACCTACTTTAACTACAACCTTCGAAACACTGAACCAGGAAATCAGCAGGTATAAACTAACCCTACTCCTCAGATTTTGATGGAGTTAGTACATGGTCATCCCACACTATGATCAATGGAGAAACCATGCTCCTGGAGTAAACCCTGGGCTTGTGGCTAGCTCTGAACACTCCTTGCCATTAGAACAGAAATACAAGCTTAATATTTAGCAGTAAATATGCACATTCCTTCGCTGCCCATACAAATAACTGAAAGATGACAGGCCTCTGTTAAAAAAAAGTATTTTTTCTGGCAAAATAAATTACAAAACATTTAAAAAAAACCCCCACCGAACCATCAAAATTTACGTGGAAAATTTTGTGATTCATAAAGTATTCCTGGCTGTATAAACCCATGACGTAAATAAACCAGATTGCCTAGTCCATAAATGAACTGAAGTGCTTGATTTTTCTTGATTTTAATCAAAGTCAAGCTTGAACCTTTCTGACATCCAGCAAGGAAAGTACAAATTTTTGTGCTGGAAGTCCTCATGTAACAAACACATCTGAATACAAAGCACACCCTAGTGGAGGCTCATAATTTACCAAAAGAAGTCATATTCCACTCAAAGAAGCACAGGAGATGCCCAGACTGATTTCAGTAGATTGTTAAAGCCACATGAATTATTTTAGCCATTATATTTAAGGAGGAACTAACAGTACTCTAGCACAGCAGTGAGGAATGCTGCAATGTAACACAATCCTTTTCTCCTGCAGCAAGTTAGCATTTTAGCCAGATTTTAACACCCTGACATACAGTGTGTCTCTATTTAAGGACACAAGATTAAATCAATTGAACATATCTGCTGGAAAAATTCAGAATTAATTCAAACTATGACAAAAATAAAGTTCTAATAGCTAGCATTTATTAGTCTTTAAAAGCTGTGTCTTCACTAAACATAGGAAGAGGACATAAGGGGGGTTATCCTGCTACAAGTCATGATCAAATGCTCCTTTCACAGCACTCTGTGACGATCTGCCATAGACAACATCCTGCTGGACCACTTACATAGGCCCTGTGTCCCAGCTTGAGCCCACCAGACTCAGGAGAGGTACAGCCCAAGCAGGAGGGAACCTCCCTTTCCTTCTGCATAACCTGCACAGCTACTAAAACTATCGGAGCCCGAAACCAGTAGCTGGATGCTTCCTTCCCAGGCAGGCCAAGCTCTGAGTCTCCATAATTTTAATTTATATAAACTGCACATACACATTCATTGCAAACAACACTTGCTCATCTATTCAGTGCTGTGATACAGCTGTAACCAAACACAGGTTGAGAGAGAAGCTGAAATCCTGGATATAGTGGAGCCTAAAAGCAACAACAAGACACCAAACCACTTTTTCAAAACATCTTGTTCGTGCTCTGCATCTCTTGGTGCAGGATCAGGAGCTAGGGATGCTCACTCCTCTACATTAGCAAGCCGTTCTCTGACCACCCGCTGGGCTCAACAGGATCTCTGCAGGCAGCTGCACAGCCCTTCAAAGCCTTAAGGTGCATCATCCCCACAAAATATACTTGTATCTACATTATTACCACTTGTGGCTATTCTGGTTAGGACTTAAAAGGCAGGTACAAATCTCAATGCTTCCCTCCAGACCCCCCATTTTTAACTTGCATTTGTCTAGCAAGTTAATTTCCTTTCCTGCTGCATGCACTTTGCCTGGACAACAGGAAAGAACTGCAACCAAACAGTCAGTGGACTGCTGTAACAGAAAAGGAGTTTGCAATGAAGGATTATGCCAGCACCACTTTCTGAAAGCACAGAGTCTTTGCAGTACAAATACTGTGTTATTTGCTTCCCCTCATAAAGTACTAGCAAGCAAAAATATAATTAACATCAGAGAAAGCAAGTTACTCAGTACACTGCGTAATTGGAACTTGCTCATACCACCAGCAGGGCTCAAAATAATTGCCTCTCTTTCACAGTACAAGCAGAAAACTGAACTAAAAGCTCCACATTTTGCATTCGTATCTAGCCTGTCCAGAGCACGTCAGCTGAGTAAGAGGATTGCCAGGAAAACACACGCACACTCCGAAAAAACAGTTTCCCTTTTCCTATTGGGAAGGGAAAGAGCATTTGAAGGCAGTGCATTAAAAAGTATAATTTTTTTACACAAGCAGTACTGCTATGCAGATCCTATTTTGGAAATTCCTACAGTAACTACACTGAGAGTAAGGGCATCCACAGGTTGGCTGCATCTGCACTTAACTCTAAGCAATTAACATATAAGTGCTGTTTCAAAAGAGACAATTAACTGCCCTCTACCACAAACCAGATGGTTCACCAACATTAACCTCAAAAAGTGTTCAGATTCTCCTTTAACATAGATCAGGGGATTGGTCACCTCTAAAACACAGCTTCCTATCCCAAAACTTCAGCACAGCCTTGCTGAAGGGCCTTGGCTAACACCGAGGTTGCCTGTGTACTGTAGGAGCAGAGCCTAAAGAAAATTTCCAAAATCCCAAACAAAAAAGATCCCCAACACTACCGATTCCCATTCATTCTATTCATGATCCAAAGCAGGGGGGGAAAAGAAGAAAGGAAAAAAAAACCAAACCCAAGCACACACCACATCACCTGGAGCTGAATTAACTTTTACACTGATAAAAACCATTGATCAAAGCTGCTATCAAGGTCAGCACAGTCAGCAGGTTCACAGGCATTTTCATTTGGGGGCCTCATTTCAACTCCCAGGAAGGAGACTACACCAGTCCTGAAGACTTCAGAGGACTTCCCACAAGAAAATATCTGACAGCACCACATGGTGAGGAAATTGTTGAGGGATTTCATTCTTTTGTTTCTGCATTTATCCCTCGGCATGAAAAGGGAAATCAACCTAAGGCTTCCTACAGAAAATCAGACTTCGGGTATTTTGTCACTACCTTACAAATAATAAAGCAGACAACAGAAACATTATTAAGCTTAAGGAACAACCATGGAGCTATATCCATAAGACTACTGCAGACAGCAAGAAAAAAAATGGCTTGACTATGAAAATTTAGAATAATTTTCATGGTATAAGGGATGGCATATAGAATAAATACTTTCATCTTTGTCTTAGGGAAGGAAAAGAGGGAAATGGGCAACTAACAAAAAAGCTTAGGTACCTACTTTTGCAGTCATTTTTGCCAGGAGTTCTTGCAAATCCATGATTCCTTGTACCAGACTTAAGAAATCACTGCAGGTTGGGCATGCTCAATAGAGAAAGATTAAAAAGAAACAGAAAAGAAGAGAAGGAAAGACACAATAACCCATAAATAACCAACAATCTATCATACTAGATTTATCTGAACATAAAAGGCAATCTGTTTATACTGAATTTTTGCCTTCTGGAGTCAGCACATGCAAAAATAACAAGCCTGAAAGTATTATTTTTAAAGCAAAGAAACAATCTGTGTGAAAAATCTAAAATAGAGAGAATAAAAAGATTGCTACTTACTGCGATTCAGATTAGGACACTGTGTTATATATCCATTAGGTATAAAGATGACTTTCACATCTTGAATAACACCCTTTGTAAAAGAAGAGAAGACTGGTAATACAGATTACAAATATTCACTTCAATCTGTACAAGCTCTTTCACAAGTCATTTCTTCAGTGGATACAAAGAAAATTACCAGCTCACTCTACTTGTGAGGAAAATAACTGAAGATGAACAAAATATAACAACTCCTCCTATCTTTCTGTGTGTTTGGATATTACAGCGATAATATGGCTTTGTCTTTTGTAATCACCAAATATAAGCTGCTTAAACGTCTTTAACTGGGCTGAGACTGGTGAAAAAAGCAGTGAAATAATATCCATTGCTCAAGCCAATGACACACTTTTCCAAAAGACAAAAAGAAAACACAGTAAAACTCTATTTTTTTCAGCCAAATAAGACTGTGAAATCAAATATTGAAAAGACAAGTACATAGTGCCAGATGTAAGTAACAGTTTACACTTCCATCGCCTGGTTTCATTAAGCCTCCTAGCTCTGTATCTCAACAAGCAGTTTGGGTAATCACGCCATCAGTCAGAATTAAATCCTCTCTCTAGCCCAGGCAGATAGAGAGATGCCCTATGCAGGACTGGCAGAAGGTCAGAGCCGGTCAGTGCAGGTTGCACGGGGCTCCTAAACCAAACTGGGCATGACAGTGGGGAGGCAGGACCTAAGGTCCAGTGCCCTGCAAGGATATCCCAATGGAAGCAGCAGATGCCCAGAGTCCCTGCACACCTGGGCCCTGAAGAACCCTAGACACTTCAGACAGCCCAGGAAATGCTGAAGCTTGGGTTTGTTCTTTTAAGCTCAGGACGAAGCTTTTGCTGCATCTTTGACTGTGCAATGTACTTACTTCTCAGGATCCACTGGCTTTAATAATGCCATGGCCACTAAGGGAGAGGAGCAAGGGAAATCAGGGGACCTCTAACGCTGATATTTGCACTTCCCCTGACTGTTAATCAGATGTTGTGACACAGCTCTATCTCCTCATAGACACAGAAAAATTTCTTTAATCTGAAAAGAAATTTATCATGGCAGCAGTTATTATGTAATTAAATTACTGATTTGCCAGACCGTGCTTTAATTTTCAATTAAATTGCAATAGAGTGAATTTTGCAGACCAAGGACATCATCACTTGCTCATAGGCACTTACACTCCACCCATAAATAGAGGCCTCAGATAGTCCTTAAAGCCTGGCAAGGCAAGTAATATTTAACATTTACATGTTCATCTGTTAAAAGAGTAGAATGTAATCAGCAAGCACTGTTTCCTGCTTACTGTCTCATGATCAAATATTAACTGAAAATATTAATAGAGATAATCAGACCACCCTATCTTTCTGGCAGAAGTATATACATTTATTAACCTTTTCATCTATGAGAATAATGAAACCATAAGTAATGACAAGTAATACTGTCACTAGAAATGGAACATTCTGAAAGCCATTTTACGTACTTCCCGTCACCAGTCATCAGTGAGAAATTAGAAGGTGAGGCATAAAAATGTATCACAGCATTTAAGCCTCTCCAGTGAAAAGCTCAACCAAGAGTAAATGAGATTACAAAGTTTCACCATACTGCCTAGCTAACAAGACAACATCCAGAGAGAAGCGATTTTTTTCTTCAGGTTTGGGTTTTTTTTTTTCCTTAGGTGCATCTTCAAATGTGTTTGTTGCATCGGAGTCATATTGCTCAATTGTCTTTTGGACAGATTTACATTTAGACATAGCCTGAAGAGAAAACACAACTATTTTATGTGTCTTAACTTCTGGCTACATGAAAGCATATTACTTTGGAAAAACATATGAATATGAACTTCAGTTCACTAACATAGATGACTCCTAGGTCTATAAACCATCTGAAACAGAATTACCATGATCAAACATAGAAGTAAACTTTCCAAGGGCAGGAATTTTGCTGATGTATTTTTTTAATAGAAAGACTTCATTGTAGGCAAACACTTATTACAGCTGTAATTATTGCAATAAATATGAAAAAACTCTGATTATTCTTGCTTCAGCATTAAGTCTACGCTGCCAAGAGCTTGGATTTGTCCTTAACAGTGCAATGTCAGTGGTCAAAATCTTTCCAGTTTTTCCCTCCCCAAGCAGACATCACCTTTATGTTATCAATAAAAACATTTGGTTAATGACACTCAAAGCTTCAGCTCAGCATCAGGACTTGCTAGCTTGAAGAGCCTTGATGTGGTGCAGGCAGATTACCAGCTACAAGATGAAATTCAGGTCTGCAGCACTAAATATCAAGCCCATCCCATGAGAACATAATGCAAAAAGCCCAGTTTATTGCACTTCTCAGATATCTACTAAATAGAACAGTCCCCCCTCATTCTGTGAAAAGGCTCATATATTCCACAAGCTCTCCACTTCTGCATTTTCATTTCCTCCATTGCTTTTCATCCTCTTTAAAACCTGCTTCTCCCACAGAGATAATGTGAGCCACACAGCTGTGCAAGCTGCACTGGCCAGGGCTGGGAAAGGCTCTACACAGTGGCACCAGCAGACGTGCCTGAAACTCCTGTGCCTTGGCAAAGCCATGCCAACAGCCCAGATTTCCACTCCATCAGCATCGTGCTGCTCCACTCAGGGCAGCCATGCCAGGCACCTGAACACCTGTCTGCAGCACTACACTGAGTTTCACCTTAGTCCATACAACTCCAAGTCCAAAATTATTACAGTCATATGACTATATAAATTACATACATGATACTGTGCAATAAAAATACCAATATGCTTCTCAAGCACCTAATATACAATCCCCAGACACAAGCAGGATCAACAGAGCCTGTTCTAGCAGTTATGAAAACTACTGTCTTGCAACATTAATCACCTTCTCACTAATGCATTAATAAGCTCATTTCTGCAGTAGCTCTTTGGACGGACCCTTACGGGGAAGGGTTCTCTTCGGCAATAAAGCAAATTTTGCAGATAATTCTGATCCTGACAGCAATCAGATCCATCCTAGAGAGTTCTACAGATATCTGGCATCAATATTTTTCTCCCTTCAGTTGCATTTGCTTAAGCGTCCTAACCTGATGATAATGGTATTCCCAAGCCCTGAAACAAACCCTGAGTTTGTGTGGCTGTCCTGGCTCTGTCCAGCACAGGGTTAATTTTTGCAGCAGCCAGGAGGGAGCATGGCTGGGACACGGTGATTATTCTACAGCACCTCACAACATTGCAGGAGGCAGGGGAAGGGGCTCTCTCTTCCATGGAGGAAGAGTTCCCTATGGTCTAGAAAATGTGGAGGAGGGAGCCATCTGGTACCATCTCTCATCAGGAATGTTTATCTGTGTAAATAATTCCTTCTCCTATACCTTTTGTTAATAATATTGCTGCTGTTACTATTAATTTTCTTATCTCATCACTCTTTCCAGTAAATTGTTCTTATCTACACCCATCATCTTCACCTTTTGTGCCTCTAATTCTGAACTCCATTCCACCACAGCGGGAAGGAGGAAGAAAAGGAGGAGTGAGAGAGAGCAAGGTGTGATTTGATAGAGTCTCGGTGCAGGGTGCTGAACTGGGGAATACCATTCATAAACCACAACAGCCTTAATTTATCCACCCCTTATTCTACACCACTTATGTCCCACCCAGATCCTACACCTTCCAACTACACACACACATATATATATATACACACACACAGTCACAGGTGTCATAGTCAGTAGCCATCCCTCCAAGATGCCCACTGAGTTCATTTAGTCCATGACTGTGGGTTCTATCCACCCTAGATGTCTTCCAGGACAGGAGGGCTGCTGTGCTGCTGGCTGGTTGCTGCATCAGGAGCTCACAATTGGTGTATCTGGAGCAGTCCATACTCACTGTCCATGGCAGTTATGACACACAGTGATAGCATCATTCAGCAACCAGCATTATAAATACAATTCAACAGTACAGACTGTTCTTATCCAAAAATCAAATCCCTTCAACAGTACAGACTGTTCTTATCCAAAAATCAAATCCTCTTGTGGTACACATTGTGTTTCCCTGTCTCTCTGCATCACTCACCAGATGGACCCAGGTCCTTGAGCAAAACAATCCCATGGAAGGGTTTGCCTTCAGTTGAGTTGCTCCTCTCTGGAGTCATCACAACATTCTTCTTGCAAATACTGTCACTTTACCAGAGTCCTGCAGTTGTCCAGGGGTGAACTCCCAAAACACTGGTGCAGAGAATTTCTCTAAATACCAGCCCATTTTCTCCCATGTTCCGTGACACTCATGATTATCTCCCCTCAGGGCAGATCTCTGAATGACCCTCCCAGAAACCTCTGTCCTGATTCTAAACATGGTACTGTAGACCATAGCGAGAAAACATAGCAGACATAGCAACAAGAACATGCTTTCCTTAACATTCAAATAAAATTCAGAATTCTGAAAAGCTGTTTCAACAGGCCTGAAGGAGGAAAAGGGGATGAAAAGCTGTGGAAAATCATCCTCCCCTCTTTACCCCACAGACTGGTTATGATTATTAATGGACTCCCCATGTAAGCACCCGAGGTAAAGGTAGGAGAGCAATACTGAACACACATCCAAAATAACCCTCATTGCCCTTGATGTTACCAAGTCATAAGCAGATATGACACAGTACAGCAGTAAAGCTATCCTGATCCCTCTCCCTGCACTGAAAATGAACATTGTGAGGGCACATAAGGGAATAGATACAGGGCTAGGCACCACACCCACATGAACAAGCCAAGCAACATTGTGGCCAGTGCTCCACAGCTAATACAACACATGCTTAAATCAAATCACAGTTTTCAACCCACGCTGGCTCTGTTATTATTTCCACCCTTTGTGACACACATCGGCCACCAGCTAAGGCTGTCCTGGTTTAAGGAAAGGTACTCCCCAATTCAGTATCCCCACCAAGACTCTCGCAAACCCCAGGCTGCTCTCTCTCGATCCGCCTTCCTCTACCCCTCCCCGCTGTGGCAGGATGGAGTTGAGAACTGGAGGCACGGTGAAGATCACAGGTATAGATAGGCACAATTTACTGGAAAGAGCGATGAGATAACAAAATGAACAGTAACAGTATCAATAACAAAAGGTACAGGAAAAGAAATCACTCACACAACAAACATTCCCAATAATAAACAATACTGGATGGCTCCTTCCACCATGTTTTCTCGAACAGAAGGAACCCTTTCCCCATGGAAGAGGAGTTCTCCTCACTCCCTGCAATTGCATGAGAATATGAATATAGAATAACCTCTATGTCCCAGCCATACTCCCTCCCAGCTACTGCAAAAATTAACCCCGTCCTGGTCAGAGTCAGGACAGCCACACAAACAAACCTGAAGGGTCAGCACATAGTTTTCAAACTATGTAGCTAATGGGATTCCCTTCAAAGCAAACAGACAAAGCTCTCCTAAGTCTGCTCTACATCTGCTCCCACCACTGCTGTGCTACAACCACATTGTCTTGGCTGAACTCCGAGTGCTTGGCCACGTCAGGTGAGTTACAACCAGCAAAAGATACCAGGAGCAAGGGGTGAGAGACCTCAGTTCCCCTGATTACACCACAGAGCACTTCATTCCCCAGCAAGGCCATGGACACAGCAGGACTGCTTGTGGAATAATCACTGTAAATAAGGATGTGGAACAAAAGCACAGATACAAAAAATTGCAGCAGCTGGACAGTGACTTGGGACTATCATATCCCCTCCCGCCTCTTCTGATATACCAAAGAATTAAAATCTAATATAGGCATGAGAATATGACCAAAATGTGCTTTAATGCTCGTTTATGGAGAGAAACAACAATTAATTATCATTAAAAAAGAAGACTTTAGGAATGGCAGAGACGATATTCAGAACAGTATCCAGTGCTCTTCCTTACACACATTTTCATGGCTCCAACATACATACAAAAATGCTAATTCTTTTTTAATGCTCTTATTTCCCTGCAGATCTCTGTTTACATTAAGGAAAATATATCTATTTCTTTATATGCTAAAGCAGTGAAACAAATTGCTCTGAAAAAGAAAGGGAGATCCTGCTGAGCATATAAATATATGGAAAGAAATGTGTACTCTTTACAAACTGGCAAAATCCCAAGTTTTTGCAATGAGTAACATAAAAAGAGTAAGACTTCTGAAACTCTCAAGAAGGATTCAAAAAACCACAACCAATTATATCTCTGCCCTGAAAAAAGTTAGTAAAATATTCAAGCATGCATAAAGCAAAGTAAGGCACTTGTCGGCTTTCATTACGATCAATAAAAATTGTCAGTTCATTAGCATATCATTAGCTACCCTGCTGTTTCCAAAGTGTTAACACGTAGAAATATTAATTTACAAACATATAATATTCCAGAGTTCTGAGGCTCTGACTGCCTGCATAAAATAAGAATTTAAGATGGGCGACTCCAATATAACTTCTTCCTTTTCCTGTGTAGCTATAAACATATGTTTACCATCTGTGGAATAGTGGGAAGCAGCTGAGGTAAAAAATCAACAGCTGTAGAATAAAATAATACTATCAATTTCACTTCACAGTGACAGCTCAGCAGCTGGAGGATGAAATGCACTCTAGGTGCAGAGCAACCCTCAGACTACCATTTAAGTTAAAAGTTGGCTTTTACCTCTGTTTCACAATTAAAATTGCCAGCTACTACGCTGAAATAAGTTCAGCATAATTGTCCTAGCTTGTTGGAAATCTGGGGAATTTGAGGGGACATCCTCAGAAAAGAGGCAACTTGTAAAATTGTCTTAGGAACTGACAGCTTCACAGGGAAACCGAGTGGGTGGTAAATCACCTTGGCAACAAATCCATGCCCAGACTGAGGATAGGCAGATTGGCCTATTGCTGCTCTATAGATTCCTCTCGCAGATAAGCACTCGTACTGTGGCTTGTTATCCAAAACTGGAATAAATATCAGAAACTTTTATCTTGTAAACAAGCTGTTTACAAACTGTCCACAGTTCCTACCAAATTTCATACACATCATATTTCATGAGTGTAAGACAACTGACTGGAGGTGTCTTGCTGACTATTTATTACTTTCCTTCTTCACATGCCATTTCATATCTGCTTACCTTAAAGAAACCATGTTTCCTGTTTCTCTGTCCGAGCCATAAACTGCTTTCAGGCGTCAAATTCGTTTCTGGGGGGTCAATGACACGTTCATAAATCCTGTGGAGGGAATATATTGCATTTACTTGAATTTTCTCTTTCCTCTGAAAACTTCCTTGACAAAATCAGGTAACAATAAAAGATGGAAAATAGAACAAAAAATAAAACCCCTAAAAAAACTTTCATTAAACACAGTATTTATCACTGATCATGGTGAAGAAAGTGTATTACAACTTTAAAATAAAAAAAAATTTAAATCATAAGTATATGAAGACTCCATAAAATTGAAACTCTCCTTGTACAGCTGTGCAGCACTAGACTAAAGAAATACAATGCCAGAATCCACCACAATTATAGTAGGGAAATAAATAAAATAGGACCATCCTAGTCTAGGGATGTCTTTCAAAATCTACCCTGGAGAAAAAGTGCAATCACACACAAGATCCAACCAAATCCAACAACCCCTTGGGGCTTTCAGACTGGTTAGAATTTTGAATAGACTTCACAAAAGAACTTTATGTCACTCTACTCCCTTTTTTTTTCTCTCTATATTTGTGTCATTCATCCTTGCACGTGGACCTTTCTCCCCTTGTTACTGGGTTTCCTCAGGCTGGGTGCTCACGTGTGGTGCCTCTACTGCACATCCAGCTTGTGCCTGTCACTAGCACAGGTCTGGCACAGAATGGGACCTCTTTATCTATGCCTGGTATCCAACAGTGACAGCAAGTAACATGAGGTCCATAAGCAACCTCTATGTACTGCATAAACTTGCACATGACTGCAGCAATCTGCATACCAAATTTCTAAAATCAACTCATGAAAAATTGCTGTAACACAATTTTTAAATTAATGAAGTATTCAGAGCTCTAAAAAGGTTTTGCTTGGGGTTTTGTTTGTTTATTTTTAGAAAAGCTATAATGAAGTTTCCATAACAACTTTTCCAGAAACACAGACCGCTACAATGATATCATCGTTTCAGAACATGAAAAATTCAAGGCCAGAGTTGCTGACCCTGGATTCTCATATTGCCATGTCACATCAGAGGGAGCCATGAACTTACTGCTCTATAACAAAAACAGCGTGCTTAATAAGGATTATGGAGAAGATGATGAAATCCATTTCTATCACTGTCCAGTTTACAGGGAGTATGCATTGCTGTGTAATCACACCAGTGTGACAGCCAAGAGAAGAGACTCTGAGTCTGCCAAGATCCTTAGCTTAAAGAGGTGAAATTATCTGTGGTCAAATTATTTTTCTTTCTTTAAAGCTACAGCTTTAAAACAAACATGAAAAACAAACACTAAAGAAAAACAGACATCAATCAACTGAACTTATGACACAGTTATCTTCCCAACACTCCAGGTGTTTCTAGCACAGGCTTACCAAGTGTAATCAGTGATTTTTCATGTTGCAAGTTGCCAAGGGTATTGGTTTTGTACTGCAAGGGGGACTACAAGGGTGGCTTCTGTGAGAAGCTGCTAGAAACATCCCCCACGCCTGGCAGAGCCAGTGCCAGCCCGCTCCAGGATGGATCCGGTGCTGGCCAAGGATGAGCCCATCACTGATGGTGGCAGCACCTCTGGAATAACTTATCTGAGAAGGGGGAAAAGTTACTGAGCAACAGCAATTCCACCGAGGGAGAGGAGTGAGAACACGTGCAAGAAACAGCTCTGCAGACACCCAGATCAGTGCAGAAGGAGGGGGAGGAGATGCTCCAGGCACAGGAGCAGAGATTCCATGGGGAGGCAGCTGTTCCCCTGGACGTCCATTCCCCATCCCTCTCTGTGCCAGCTGTGGGGAGAAGGCAGAGAAACACCAGGAGTGAAAATAAGCACAGGAAGAAGAAAGGGGTGGGTGGAAGGTATTTGGTTTTCCTTCTCATTACCCTCCTCTGATTTAGCTGGTAACAAATTAAACTAATTTCCCCAAATAGTCTGTTGTGCCCTCAGCTGGAACTGCTGAGTGCTCTCTCCCTGCCCTTATCTAGATCCATAAGCCTTTCATTATCGTTTTCTCTCCCTTGCCCAGTTGAGAAAGGGAGTGATAGAGTGGCTTTGATGGGCAGCCGGTGTCCAGCCAGGGTCAAACCCACCACGTCACATTATTGGAAAATTCATATATTTGCAGAGGGCTAGAATAACATCCCAGTATTAAAGACTTTCTAGAAAGATCTATAAAGTTATGTCGAAGTACAGAGTCCTATATTCCACCTACTTTTGCTTATTAAAAAAAGGATTAAACCATCTGTCCAGATGAAATAGAAGCAATATATAAAACTAAAGGCTAACACTATTTTTTTTGAAGAAACAAGAAAAATCTCAAATGTAAGAACAAAACAGTTATATGAAAATTACAGCTTATGAATGTGAGTACAGGAGTCAGAAGACTTCTTGTAATACTCATAATTTCACTGCTAAAGTTTATTATAATTATCATCAGCCCTAACTCATCACATTTCATGAGCATGATACATTCAGAGCTCTAGGAAATTTCTCTCCCTAGTATTTAATTAGGTCTATCTATAAAATTACCATGGTGAGCTGTTTTACCTGTCCAAACAGAAAAACAAGATGATATTCTTTTAAAGCAGGTTTTGAGAATTACAGGAATTTTCCACACACTGTCTCTATCAATAATTTAAAGTGTAAGTAGAGGCCTTCTGTCATACCTCATGCAAAACTGAACTATACAAATGCAAAACTGCTACAAAATACTGAACGAGGAACCAAGAACTGACATGGTCCTTGAGCATGAGCTCCTAGAAAGCATGTGCACTGAACTGCTCGATCATATTAGGAATTTATCTTTGTATATACAGCACAGCTCTATTCATTATTTCAGTTAATAATGCCCTCACTGGAAAATTTCTCATCTCCTGAAAAGACTAGTCAATATTCAATAAAGAACTCCATTTCTGCCAACAGATAAGATCCCAGTGCTGACCAGGTTCAAAAACACTACTAACTGAAGAGTATTTGAGTTTTATTCACCTGGCCTAGTTAAAGTTGATAAATGAACTCTACAATATCTATCTGCAATTGCATATTAAAAAAAAAATCAAAACCTGACATTGTTATAAGACAGTTCAACAATAGCAAGTTAGGCAGACAAATCAGAGACAGGCAAACATTGCTTATCTTGTCTTTTCTGATGATCTAGCACTCTTCCAACCTATGTGGAAAGGGCTGTAGTGACCTTCTTTCCAGTCTCTTCACAAAAGGCCATCCCTGACACACAAAAGCTCAAGATTCCCCATATTCCTCTCCTGTTCCAACGATAATTCAAATTACATTTCTGAAGGAGGCATTCACCTGAAATTAAGGGGTTAATTAAGGTTCATTTGTGCCTTATTCCACACATGTCAACGAGGCTGGTTTGCTTTCTTTTCCTTAGATCTGCCTATGAAGTAACAGGCTTAGGAGTCAAGAGAGGGCATGAGATGTAGATCAGCCCTTGATTATCTTTTTATGTCAAAAGATGTTTTGGCTGACACCATTTGATTTATAAACTATGTGAATTTACTTTATTACTGTATACTGTTAATTATCAGCAAAAAAAAAAAAGCCCTGGCAAGTATACACACAACATATTGCCACTCCTGTAAGCCCCTCTATACTCTCAGAATATTAAAAGGTCAAAAAGCACATCAGTTAAAAAAAATTTTAAAAAACCAAACCAAAACAAAGAAACCCCAAACAAGCAAAACAAAAAAACCCCACATTAAGCTTCCACATCACCCACTTGCCCTTACTTGACTTTCTGGGCTGAGGTGTGTCATCTTCTATGGCTTTATACCCGTGTGACCAACACTCTGTATTTGGCATATGAATAGCTAAATTATACACTTCAGCTTATGAAGTGCTGGTCTAGAGCTCCTTGGAGACCAGCTTCCAACACATTTGGCTTTGATACCAACACAGTGAAATGCACAATACGCTTCACAAGAAAAGGAATGCTCAGAAAGAGGACGCAGGGGAACTGTGGTCACTAAAACTGCTGCAGACTGAATAGCCCCTTCAACACGAGGAGACCCCGGTCTCCAGGTTAATGGAAGCTCTACTGCATACTTCAGGCTTTCCGATTTATGATTGCTGCATTCACTTTCCAAGAGAAAGCTTGATCTGCCTCTGCTTTATGCCAACATATTTCAAAGAAGTTAAACCATAAAACCAGGGATATAGAACAATGAACCAATCCTACTGTCCTGAAATATTCATGCTCAGAATACATTCACTAACCACTGATCCATTTAGCAAAATATAGTAAGAACTATGCCTGTTAATCAACAAATACCCATTATATTCTTGTGTTTTGTATCTATAGCTCTACCCTATCTGCATGCTTTGATTTATTAAGCATTCTTGTGCAATCATCAGAAACACCTCTCTCAAGGACACATTTCAAACAGGCATCTCTGCCATAATGAAGACAATATGCAGAAAATAGGAAATCTATAAAATAATCAGTGGATTCCTGAAAGGAGGCATATCTAAAATATTTACATCCTAATATAGACACACACATCTTGCTCGGCATAGATGAAGAACTGCTCTTGAAACCAAGCTCTGTTGGACAAGGAGACAGCTCCCTTCCACATACTCAATATAAATTATTTTTAGCATCTTTGTAATGTGTAAATATACAATGGTACAATGGTATATATCTAATATAGAATGGTAAAAAAAGGAAATACCCTCATTTTATACACATACAGACTGAAACACAGACAGGCTGACCAACCAAGATCACAAAGACATAGCCTCTGCCCAAGATCTAACCCTTTAGACTGGGCATGACTGAGGCTTCTTAATTGCCTCACATACTGGGTCACACTCCCTCTGAAAAAAACGTGACATGGAATTGTCTCTTGCAGTGAAGATGATTTCTTACACACAACTTTTATAAGCAAAAGTTAACACTTGAAAAGTATTTCCACTTTTGTGGAGATGCAGCTCTACATCATACATACAGTATTTGCCATGCCAGAAGCATTTTCGGAATTGCTGAAATATTTAGCAGAACATGAAAATAAACTTTACGTCTGCTCACATTAGGATACATCAGCCAACTTGGACTGATCAGGAGGTGCCACTGCCTAAAATTCTGAACCATTAAATAGACTGCAACTCAGCAGCCACTACAAAGCAGCACACCAAATCATGACATTTCAAATTCTTCTGTGTCTAAAATCCGATTAGGTTACTAAAATAGGAACGTGTCTTTTTCTCTTTGCAGGCTGTATATGAAAACCCTGAGATTAGCTCAGTAGGTTAGAGCATGGTGCTAAAAAGCACCAATGTTGAGGGTTTAATCCTTGCATGGGCCATTCACTTAAGAGCTGGACTCTCGTCTTTGTGGGTCCCTTCCAACTCAGAACACTCTGTGAAATTCGTGAACATAGAGCCCTGAACTGCATTAATCAGGCTTGAAACAGAGATTTAGACTGGGAGGATATGAAAGCCCAGGGGATCTTTCGTTTGGCGTCCCTCCTCAGAGGGAAGCTATAAATTTCAATGTAGAGAACAGGTGTTGAATTCATCACACCAAATTTATATGTCTCAAAAGTTCATACCTACAGTGGAGCTATTTCTCTAGACTCACTTATTTAATGAAGAGACATAAGTGTTTCTAGGGTGTGATTCATCTTACAGTAAATGAATCACTCTCTGAAGGCCCCCCAACAGCTGCACAGGAGCCCTTCCTGACATCAGGGTGAATCATCAAAACAGATTTTTGCAATTCAAAGCCTGATGCTCAAAAATTACACTCTCTTGCAACCATTCATTACCCTGTATACATCCATCTGGATCTTCAGATCCTTTAAATATACTGAAGGGTATAGAAAAGTCCTGTTCGCGTCAGTCTTTGAAACAGCACTCTAAACGTCTGTAAAGGAAGCCAGAGAAGAGAAGGAAGTTCCTTCTGTTTTGCATCAATCTTTCTCCTAATCTAATTTGCAGAGGTGTTGACCACCTTTGACCCTTGCTATCATCCCCAGCTGAGCCTGCAAAAACACAGTACACTTCTGAAATAGCAAATGAGGCCTCCTAACACAGCCCACTGTATAAAAAAGCTGCCTCAAAAAGTTTGTCCAACATGTTCTCTGAACTCACCTGCACGGAGAAACTGATTGATTATATCAGTTCCTAGCTTTAAGATACAGCATTAGCATTTGTCTTTATATCTATTCTTTCCAAGAGTTTAAGAATTGATTTTAAAAATAAATACTTAGATATCTTCACATATTTCTCTTTCAACCTATTTTCTATATGCTTCCCAATGAAAATGTGTCAATACCAATGTGACTGGATTTTCTTGATAGTGTTTACAGATAGGATGCATTATTTGACATGCATTCAGTGCTGGAGCAACTTTAACTGAATTATTCATTCAGTTTCCAGGGTTTTGTTTCAGAAAAATAAACTTCCTGAGGGAAATTTTGATTTTTCGGTGCTATCTCCTCTGCCATAGTAAAAGAGTTCACAATCACTTAACAGAGGAAAGCAATTTAGATTAAAATCTTGGAGAATGAGGGAAGCCTTTTCTTATTAAATTTTGAATATACAATAGTAACTGCCAACTATTTAATCAAGTTATTGTTCAGTTTTGGGAGAAAAAAAAAATAGGTGTCCAGTAATAGCGTATGTTAGGTAAAAGACTCAAGAGTGCATACTCAGTTTATGTTCTCTTCAAGGTCTGTCACCCAAATGATTTCATTGATTTTCCTGTATAATCACAGAGATAAAGTTCATGTACGCTACTTTTCACTTTAATTATTCCAAATACAAATCTAAATTTAAAAATAAAAATTCATCTAAATAAAATTCTATTTTTAAAAAATCTCTTTTTTTTCATTCAAGAAAAATTCAAAGTAACTAACAAACAGGAGGAAACTACACAAATGCAAGAGAAGATGGTTACAAGAGCACATTTCACTCCCAGGTTTAGGGGTTTATTCTCCACATATCAATTGAGTAAGGGTGAATTCACAGAGGTATTGTCTGCCTGTGTGGGGCTTTCGTTACAAAGCATATTATGCTCTTTCGTTTCCTACAAATTATCCATTAATTTTATCAGCATTTCTTAAGCACTAAACTAAAATCAATCATTATCATCCACCCAAAACAGAGGACTGGACCCATCATATGACACAGCAGGGGCCCCATGAAGGGCAGAAATGCATCTGTCAGAGTTTCCTCTATGGCAACTTTAATCTGGAGAACCTGAGGTAGATTCCAACACCTTTACAAACAAGGTCAATATTACGAACTTTACTTGCAAATGACAAAACAGATACAAATGGTTCCTGACAACAACAGTGTAAAGATTGTCTAAGCCCTAACAGCCTGTCTACAAGGCTGCAGTGTTTACCCATCTTCATGTAACAAAAACAGCACTTCTAAAAGTGCAAAAAACCCAGAAAATAGGCTGAGTCAGACTCTAAGCAGAAAGCGAAATCTGACCATTTGCTTAGAATTGTCAGGAGTTGTAGAGAAAAAGAAAATACGCCAAACTATGACGTCAACTGTATCTTACATGTGATGGATTCAGAGCACGGCTTTTAGTGTCAAGACAGCTGGTTTGATCCCCAAATGGTTATGCCATTTCTCAGCTTTGGCAACCGCTGCTTTTGACTAGGACAGAGTCCATTTTCTACAAAGCAGTTGGTATGGTGCCATGTGCTGGATCTGTGACCAAAACAGTGTGGGTACCACACCCGTGTTTTAGCTGATGTTCAGCAGGGCTTGCACAGTGTCAGGGCCTTCTCTGCTCCTCACACTGCCCCACCAGCAAGGGGGCTGGGGGCACACGAGAACCTGGGAGGGGACACAGCCAGGACAGCAGATCCCAGCTGACCCACGGGATACTCCATAACCTATCACATCACACTTCGCAATACAAGCTGGGGGAAAACAGAAAGGGGATGGGGATGTTTGGAGTTACAGCATTTGTCTTCCCAAGTAACCATGATGTGAGACAAAGGCCTGCTTTTTCCAGGAAAACAGCTGAACACCTGCCAGCTGATGGGAGATGTGAATAAATTCTTTATTTTGCTTTGCTTTATCTGTTAAACTGTCTTAATTTCAACACACCTTCCTCCCCCCCCCCCCCCGCG